>JAVYIG010005103.1:0-144584 GCA_035222895.1 Strongylocentrotus droebachiensis | reverse complement strand
CTGACAACTGGTTTTGTTTTTAAGTTTTTTTTTATCTATTCATGTATTTGTAATTGTATCTTTGTTTACCCCTTCTGCAAATTAACAAGTTTGAGGACCCCTGTTTCGGCTCAATATCCCGTGACTTTGCTCCGACCTGCCCCTTACCTCTCATTGATTTGTTTTAAAGATGCCTTAAACGATACCTCCTGTAAAAATACCTAACATCAGACGTAAGCAGAAAAAGAAAAAGAATCTTACTAAGCATTTCATTGTTGTTTACGATGGGCTCATCTTCATCCATCGGAGTTGTTACGGGAGGAGCGGCGGTAGTGCCGGGAGCGTCGGTAGACGAAGTATTCTGGGCTGAAATTAGAAAATCAAGATGATATTAGCCGAAATGATCGATCAAATATCATATTTCTTTTCCATGATGCTTCTATACATGGAATTTGATATAATTAGCTTATACTTAAACAATTGCATACAATTTAAAATCCATTAGTGATCTAAAGACTCACACTTTTAACTCAGACATTGTTTTTTCAATATACACCAATGCTGCGGGGTTTTGCTTTAGGGTTCAAATAATATAGCATATCATTGTTGTTACAGGAGAACACATAAGGAGGCAGAAGTGATAAGGCATTCATATTCTTGTTACAAACATGAATTTAAAAATTGACGGCTGAATAGGGTTGATTGTAGAGAGGGTAGATTGGGGGTGTAGAGATAGAGAGAGAGAGAGAGAGAGAGAGAGAAAGAGAGAGAGAAAGAGAGAGAGAGAGAGAAAAAAAGAGAGAGAGAAAGAGAGAGAGAGAGAGAGAGAAAGAGAGAGAGAGAGAGAGAAAGAGAGAGAGAGAGGAGAAAGAGAGAGAGAGAGAGAGAGAGAGGGGTAGAGAGAGGGGGAGGGGAGCAGATAACGAGAAACCGACAAACAGACATGCAAGGGCTACAATCACGACAAGAGAGTCAGAGAGGGAACAATTCAGAAAAATTGAATTAAAAGTTGCAAATTATATACACCCTTTCCACTGGATATAGAGATTTAAGGTGCCATCCACGTTCATTGTTAAAATATGTACACATTACCATTTCGCTTAATTCACCATCAATATTGGCTATTAGCCTACGCTAAACAAACCATATACATTATATACATATATTTCATTTATAAACTTTTAACAATTCCTTTGAAAACAATTTATTGTATCTGTAGAACACATTAAAAACATACATTTTCTAAAATATAATTCCGTACTAAATTTAGTGATACATGGGTAATGTAAACGGCAGACGGAAACGTTTGTGAATCAACATTTCTGAAAATGCAAATAGGTAGCTGATAGACTATAAGTCATTTAACAATAATCTATAATAAATGTCCCCGGATAATGTCATTTATTTTTCAGATATATTAACACATTAAGCGACAACAATGCTATAGAGATTGCCTGTTAAAAGATAATTGTTAGAAAAAGCTTTATACAAGACCTTGCTTCTAGCTATTTCATGCATGATATATTTAGAAAAATAGAGAGGGAAACGGGGAAAAAACATTGGTTGTGGGAAAGCTCAGGCACCAAGAAAAATACAATAGAACAAATTTAACATGAAAACGGAAGAGTTCATACAAAAGTTCATATAGCGGAGGGGGAAGGGCGATATTTCATGAATAAACAGATAGTGTTAAAGATGCCAAGATGTAAAGGATGATTGTATGGGATAATGTTAGCATGAGAGTCGACCAAACGATGATGACTATTTCCGTCTATATAGGTTTCTCATCCCGTACGACAGGGAAACATCGTATTATTTGAACATTGACAATGTGAACAAAGCGAATGATTTTACAATCTGAACATCAAATACTATAGAGTACGTCAGGTATAAGGATGACACGTACTAGAATGAGAACATGTCATATGATATGCCCATACACGATTATAACACATATTGTATTCCTCTCTTCTAGCCATCTGATTGGTCGAAATTGGAGTCGTGATTTTCGCCATTACCGTAAAGAAACGAACAATGCCAGTAACGATTAATAGTTCATGAGTGAGATTCCCGAAAGATTTCTGGGTACCAGGAAAATAGTAAAGATTAACAGACAGTGTCTCAGATTTTCTGTGATGTTTTAACCAATCTTTACTCAAGATAAGGATAAAGTTAGAATTCTTGGTAGATTTTTGTGTCATTTCGTTATAAAAAAGATATAAAGACTGCTTTAGTATTCGGGGCATATTTGTTTTTATAGGGTCTCGGGGACGTTACATCATGCGATCACCCCTCGGCACGCCTCGGGGTGATGGCGGATGTAACGTCCCCTTGAGCCTTTAAAAACAACTATCCCTCTCATAGCAGTCATTATATCTATAATATCATTTACATAAAGCTCCATTGATCCTGTACAGAGGTGATGGATAGAGTAAATGTTCATGCTTGATGGATACAAATGAAAATGACAGAGAAAAACAAAACGCGATTTGATTTAAATTCAGCTGCAGAAAAAACGAATAGGCCAACGTATTTTGCTCAACATGAGAAACAATGCGTTTATACATGCAAATCTAAAATGGTTGTACAAGACGAACATCTATAAAACCATTTATATAAAGCTCCATTGATCCTGTATAGAGGTGATGGATAGAGTAAATTGTCATGCTTGATGGATACAAATGAAAATGACAGAGAGAAAAAAAAACACGACTTTATTTAAATTCAGCTGCAGAAAAAAACAAAAATGCCAACGTATTTTGCTCAACATGAGAAACAACGCAATTATACATGCAAATCTAAAATGGTTGTACAAGACGAACATGACGGAGAAAACGGTGACTTTAGGAAACAATTAAAGCTCGTTATGCGATGATTTTTATTTTTTTATCTTTTTGGCAGGATGCGGGTTCGATGAAACTTGTTGGTATTCCTACCAGTTGAAGCGCCTTGGGCCGTCTGCGTCGATGCCGAGGTGACCTCGGCCATCATCGTGGCCGTGGTGCCATTTATGATCTCGGTCATCATGACCGTAGTAGCATTCTCTGTTGTCTGACCTGTGGGGTTAAGGGTCACTTGAATTAACGTCTTGAAAGGTAAGAACAAAATAAACCGATTTCCGGAAAGTTACCAGACCGACGTAGATTTTCAATGCATCAAGGGTAACTAATAGCACTAACCTTTGAAGATTGTGTGGGGGTCACTGGGGTTTGAAATTGTTAATAAGGGGGGGGGGGTGGTCATCATTGTATAATCGCTAATAATTCCTTCTCATCCATGTTTTTCGCTCAGAGAAAGGGTGGGATAAAAAAAAATATGTGTGGCCCTATTTTCACTAAAAAGTGGGGTGAAACTTTTTTACACTTCATAACCTGATTTTTTGTAAGTTTTACAATCAACCGTAAATTAAAATCAGCGGGTAACTTTTTAGAGACTAACGATAATGATAAAGGCTTTTTATGAAAGGGGACAACTAACTTGATTCCTAACTTTTATCTACATAGAACATTCAATTATGCTCAAAAGTGTTACTGAAAAATAGACTTTGAGAGTTAGGTGAGGGCAAGGGAGTATTTCATTCTGTTGTTATGTATTGTGTCTTAAATCAATATATCAAGAACTAAATCCAATTTCATCATGTCTCATTGAGTGAGCCTTTTACATAATATGCAGTGGCGAATATAAAGCCTTAGTTTTACATTCTATATATATATTTTTCATATCAATGCATATAATGAAACGACTCCTTACCGAGTACAAACTCACAATTTTTAAATCATTGAAATGACAACTACACAACTCGTTCTGCTTACCTCAAAATACTGTAAACAATTACATGCAACATTTCGACGAAAACGAAATCTCTACAAATTGACTTTGCCCTTCACCTGCGAGTTTGATTATATTTCTTCCTTCCTTCCGAAAGAGCCCAAATTTATATTCATGATAATCTATATTCCCGCTGGACATAATGAAACGACTCCTCACTGATTACAAACTAACAATTTTTAAACCATTAAAGCCCCTCCGCACTAGTTTGGCATGGACGAATTCGACGTCCCTGCATGGTCACTAGCAGGTGGTTATCTCATCAAATCAGCTCTCAAATAACATAAGAAAAAGGGCATCTTGGGTGATCAACGGGTACCGCTTAGGCATTGTTGGCTGTATAGAGGGCGCAAGTAGCTACAAATAGTGCAGTGTGGCCTTTAAATGACAACTACACTCATTCTGCCTACATCAAAACACTGTACAAACAATTACATGCAACATTTCAACGATAACGAAATCTCTACAAATTGACTTTGCCCTTCACCTGCGAGTGCAATTATATTTCTTCCCTCCTTCAGAAAGAGCCCACATTTATATTCATGATAATCTATATTCCCGCTTGATATAATTATGATATGACTGAATCGACGATGCGTGTATTGAGAGCCAGAAGGCTGTTAACTGTTTGTGAGTTAAGACCTTCCGACTCTCACCAGACGTACTTGAGATTTAACCACAAACCAACCGAGAAGTTGAAAGAATGATATAGAAAAGAACATTACTCAGGGAACGAATGTTTTGGAGAGTACTTCGAACGAAAGTTGAGGTGTAGCTCATCATCCAGGAATAAAGAAAGAATAACCACAGACCGGTTAAAAGATATAGATATAATGATGAGATGGAAACTTTAATAAATATGATACATGTTCATACAAAATATAGATACAATGATAACAACCGAATAAATAGTTTGTTAGATAGATAGAGGGGAGGTAGATAGATGGAGGGGAGGTAGATAGATAGAGGGGAGGTAGATAGATAGAGGGGAGGTAGATAGATGGAGGGGAGGTAGATAGATAGAGGGGAGGTAGATAGATAGAGGGGAGGTAGATAGATAGAGGGGAGGTAGATAGATGGAGGGGAGGTAGATAGATAGAGGGGAGGTAGATAGATAGAGGGGAGGTAGATAGATGGAGGGGAGGTAGATAGATGGAGGGGAGGTAGATAGATGGAGGGGAGGTAGATAGATGGAGGAGAGGTAGATAGATAGAGGGGAGGTAGATAGATGGAGGGGAGGTAGATAGATAGAGGGGAGGTAGATAGATAGAGGGGAGGTAGATAGATAGAGGGGAGGTAGATAGATGGAGGGGAGGTAGATAGATAGAGGGGAGGTAGATAGATAGAGGGGAGGTAGATAGATGGAGGGGAGGTAGATAGATGGAGGGGAGGTAGATAGATGGAGGGGAGGTAGATAGATGGAGGGGAGGTAGATAGATAGAGGGGAGGTAGATAGATGGAGGGGAGATAGATAGATAGAGGGGAGGTAGATAGATGGAGGGGAGGTAGATAGATAGAGGGGAGGTAGATAGATAGAGGGGAGGTAGATAGATAGAGGGGAGGTAGATAGATGGAGGGGAGGTAGATAGATGGAGGGGAGGTAGATAGATAGAGGGGAGGTAGATAGATAGAGGGGAGGTAGATAGATGGAGGGGAGGTAGATAGATGGAGGGGAGGTAGATAGATAGAGGGGAGGTAGATAGATGGAGGGGAGGTAGATAGATAGAGGGGAGGTAGATAGATGGAGGGGAGGTAGATAGATAGAGGGGAGGTAGATAGATAGAGGGGAGGTAGATAGATGGAGGGGAGGTAGATAGATAGAGGGGAGGTAGATAGATGGAGGGGAGGTAGATAGATAGAGGGGAGGTAGATAGATAGAGGGGAGGTAGATAGATGGAGGGGAGGTAGATAGATAGAGGGGAGGTAGATAGATAGAGGGGAGGTAGATAGATAGAGGGGAGGTAGATAGATAGAGGGGAGGTAGATAGATGGAGGGGAGGTAGATAGATAGAGGGGAGGTAGATAGATAGAGGGGAGGTAGATAGATGGAGGGGAGGTAGATAGATAGAGGGGAGGTAGATAGATAGAGGGGAGGTAGATAGATGGAGGGGAGGTAGATAGATAGAGGGGAGGTAGATAGATGGAGGGGAGGTAGATAGATAGAGGGGAGGTAGATAGATAGAGGGGAGGTAGATAGATGGAGGGGAGGTAGATAGATAGAGGGGAGGTAGATAGATGGAGGGGAGGTAGATAGATAGAGGGGAGGTAGATAGATAGAGGGGAGGTAGATAGATGGAGGGGAGGTAGATAGATAGAGGGGAGGTAGATAGATGGAGGGGAGGTAGATAGATAGAGGGGAGGTAGATAGATGGAGGGGAGGTAGATAGATAGAGGGGAGGTAGATAGATAGAGGGGAGGTAGATAGATGGAGGGGAGGTAGATAGATAGAGGGGAGGTAGATAGATGGAGGGGAGGTAGATAGATGGAGGGGAGGTAGATAGATAGAGGGGAGGTAGATAGATGGAGGGGAGGTAGATAGATAGAGGGGAGGTAGAGCTAAGGAAGTGAAGACAGACTGATTGATAACCAGAAATAGAGTTCCAATAACATTACACCATTTTTACATTACGCTAACAATAGTAGGCTGCAAAGCGGAACTCTGCTGAAAAGGAATTAAAAACAGACAGTAAAACCATGAAAGAACCACAGAGGGCGCCAGATTGGTGGCTCCGTTTCAAACCAGGAAGTCCCCAAAATTATTAGAAGTCACATTTATTTATGCTTTGTATATATCGCAAATTGTCGTTGGTTATAAGGATGAAAACCAATCCACCATTTTACCTGTGGTAGTGTTATCAGGCTGTGTGGCAGTTGGTGCCTCTGTTGTATTGTCAGTGGCAGCGTTTGTCGGGGTAGCGGCGACTGTCGTGTCATTTTGCCCTGTTATGCAAATGGTTGTTTAATTCCAATTTCGGACAAAGGGGTAAAATCTTATTACTGATTGATGAATACATTTTCGGTGACTGACTATTTTTATCCATTTCAAGCAGTTTAGAATTTAACTTGCAAGCTCTTGTTATAATTATACATACAATCTATCAGAGCATACGACTAATATACCATGACTTTACTAACAATTAATAGTTACCAGGGCCCCGTCTTATAAAGAGTTTATATCAATCGCAACTTATTTAAGATCGATATCGATCGCAACTATGTACATAATAGAAAACTGTAAGCTTGCGATTGATTGGAGGACTTACGATTGATTTGGATCAATCGTAACTATTTATAAGACGGGGCCCAGGTATCCAAAACGGCTGTTAATAGCCTGTAACGTATTCACATAGCTTTGCTATGTATTCAGTGGCAATCCCTGGTTATACAACCAGCAATATATACAGGGGGGTAGGTTCCATGTAAAGCTTCCATCGTGTCCAATCTCTGATATTCTACGAACCCTCTGCATAATTATAACGAACGATCAAGGCGATTTTCATAAATTGATCAATATAGTTGTTTCATTATCATCTTGTTCCTAAATCTAAATCTGATTTCAACATGTGTCATTGAGCCTCTTACAAATGCAGTGACTAAAATAAAGCCATATGTTTACATTCTTTAGATATATTTTTCATATCAATGCATGAAATGAAACGACTCCTCACTGATTACAAACTAACAATTTTTAAATCATTAAAATGACAACTAAACAACTCATTCTGCCTACATCAAAATACTGTACAAACAATAATTACATGCAACATTTCAACGATAACGAAACCTCTATACAAATTGATTTTGCCCTTCACCTGCGAGTGCAATTATATTTCTTCCTTCCTTCAGAAAGAGCCCACATTTATATTTATGATAATCTATATTACCGCTTGACATAATTATGATATGACTGAATCGACGATACGTGTATTGAGAGCCAGAAGGCTGTTAACTGTTTGTGAGTTAAGACCTTTCGACTCTCGCCAGACGTACTTGAGATTCAACCCAAACCAACCGAGAAACTGAAAGAAAGATAAAGAGAAGAGCATTGCTCAGGGAACTGAAAGTTTTTGGAGAGTGCTCCAAACGAAAGTTGAGGTGTAGTCCATCATCCAGGAATAAAGAAAGAATAACCACAGACCGATTGAAAGATATAGATAAATCAGTGATGAGTTGGAAACTTTAATAAATATAATACAGATACAATGATAACATCCGATATGAAGACAGACTGATCGATTGATAACCAGAAATAGAGTTCCAATAACATTACACCATTTATACGTTAACAAAAGTAGGTTGCAAAGCGGAACTCTGCTGAAAAGGAATTAAAAACAGACAGTAAAACCATGAAAGAACCACAGAGGGCGCCAGAGTGGTGGCTCCGTTTTCAACCAGGAAGTCCCCACAATTATTAAAAGTCACATTTATTTATGTTTTGTATATATATCGCAAATTATCGTTGGTTATAAGGATGAAAACCAATCCACCATTTTACCTGTGGTAGTGTTATCAGGCTGTGTGGCATTTGCTGTTGTATTGTCAGCGGTTACCGTAGCGTTTGTCGGGATAGGATCTGTTGTGTTTGCCCCTGTTATGCAAATGGTGTTAAATTCCAAATTCGGACAAAGGGGTAAAATCTTACTGATTGATGAATACATTTTCGGTGACTGACTATTTGTATCCATCTCAAGTATTTTAGAGTTTAAAACAAAGACTGGTTCACTTGCAAGCTCCTGTTATAACTATACACAAGATCTTTTAGAGCATACGGCTTATACACCATGACTTTACTAAAAATGAAAAGTTTCCAGGGCCCCGTCTTATAAAGAGTTTATATCAATCGCAACTTATTTGCGATTAATATCAATCGCAATTATGTACATTAGAGATAGGAGACTGTAAGCTTGCGATTGATTGGAGGACTTACGATTGATTTGGATCAATCGTAACTCTTTATAAGACGGGGCCCAGGTATCCAAAAACAGCTGTTAATATCCTGCAACGTATTCACATAGCTCTGCTATGTATTTTAGGGGCAGTCCCTGATTTTACAATCAGCAATACTGGGGGTAGCTAGGTTCCATGTAAAGCTTCCATTGTTTCCACCACGAACCTCACAGACGATTCTCTGATATTCTACGAACCCTCTGCATTATTATAACGAACGATCAAGGCGACTTTCATAAATAGATCAGTACAGGCTGTTTCATTAACACCTTGTTCATTTTGTTCTCATTGCCACGCTAAAAGTGCGAATTATTTTGAGAGGGAAATTTGCGATTGTCAATTGGAAACACTCATCATCGTTGATAATTAAAAACATGAAAGCGCTACTAAACAATTTGAATTAAAACTCTGGAATGTAGAAGACATGTCAGTAATACTTTACTTTTTTGAATATCCCATTCCCATCTTTTGTTAAGGTTTTCTTATGTAAATGTATAGTTCATTTCACGTCATAATTTATCTCTCCATAGATCTAATCATCATCAAAGTCATAAAGCTTTTATGTGACCAACGGAATGCCTGAAAGTATGACAAGTCACGTGACTCCACGGCGGTTAGTTTCTCTTGTCGTGATTTGTGTTTTACTTCCTCATTTTGATATCGAAACAAACACACGAGTGATATCGAAACGCCTCTTGCTCGAGAACTCGCTCGATCGGAGCGTTTCGGGTGTTGTTCGGCTATTCGGGCAACCTTCCACTTGTATAAAGCATGGAAAAGTGTTAGAATGATGCTTAACAGTGCTCAATCGCCCTTTCTTTTCTTTGACTCTATATTGAGAAGACATTGTTTCGGTTGTTCGCATCGCCAATAAGATGCGCTTCACTATGCAGTGTATAATAAAGTTTAGCTCTTGCTCCGTCGTTAATCCGTATCCACTGGTCGCCATTATGCATAGGTATTACCTAAAAGCTGTGACCCGTGAAAACCCATTTTCTATAGCCTGTTTCGACAATGGTGACTACTTGTTTTCTGAATAACCACGGTCGTGCATTAGGCCTTGAAAAGATGCAAATAATAATAAAAATCATTGTATGACTCAGATACATTTTGCTTCCGTTCTTCGTGAATTTGTTCTGATATTTTTCTATATTTCTTGTCATCAAGAAACTATACTATTTTACCCATGCTATAAACATGCATACCCATGCTATATGCAGACCCATGCTATAAACATGCAGACCCATGCTATAAACATGCAGACCCATTCTTCTAACCAACTCTAAACGATTCCGAATTATGCTCCTCTCTCTCTCTTTTCCTGTGTTTCTTCTGCTTCTATTTTATTCCTCTTCCTTTTCCCATTGTCTCCTTCCTTTCCTTACCTTCATTCTCTTTCCACCCTCTTTTTCCCCATCTTCCTCGCCCCGCCCATTCTCATCGGAATGCGTTTTCTCCATGCATGTGTTCTACTCGTTTGCATTTTGTTAACTACCCCTCCCAAGAGAGATCGAGAAACAAAAGATGGTTATCCTTTCGAGTAATAACAGAATAGAAGGTGTAACTATTAGGAACTTTCAATCATAGTTTTCAAGACTTTCACTCCTAATCAATAACTGACTTCTTAACTTCCTTATTTTTTTCAAATTCCAATATTTTGTTCTCTTTAATATATCTTTCTCTTTTTCGGCAGTGCTGCTTTCGTAATGCAAAAGAACGGACAATTTACTCTTTTAGGAGTCTTAAAAGGGATCGCTTCCTTACATTCATTCCCAATTGTAGTAAATTCCACTCGAAAGTAGTGGTTTGAATGACTCTTTTGAGAGTTGACCTACCCAGTAGCACGGTATACTATTTGGCAGACCATAGCTGAAGCTGAACTTCAACTATCATAGTACCAGCTCCTGGTCGTTACCAAGCCGGAATGTGCCCGCCTTGTACAACAGAGTGTCTATACCTCAGCGATTGCTAACACACTGATTCAAGTACTTGCAAATATTCTTTTGAATAGCAACCCTCCTGATCATGTCAATAGACCATGGTATTTTTCTTCGCTCTCTTGTCATTACACGTACGAGAATCTATATTACGAATCGGTATATATAGTTCACTATCACTGAGCTATGAACTATACTTTGAATTTTGTATGATTGTGACTCGAAATATATGCTTATAATACAGAGACATTCTTGCTTATACTGTCATACTCTCATCCTTACGAATACTCTCTATAAACAATCACGTTTTCATAATACTAATAACATTCGATACATGAAGATAAACTTGTCCTCTTGCTGTCACCCTGCTCTGAAGAAATACGATATACGATTTACTTCACTTTTACAAAGTTAACGTTATTTCAATATGTATAACATGGAACAATCTGCAAACAAAATAAAGATTATAAATCGAGATATGAAATGACAGAATACAACATTGGATCACTGAATACCAACGTCACCGTAGTAACTTATAGTTTGGCATAGGTTTAGTTAAATGATATGGATACTATGCGGTAAGATTAATATGCAGTGATTATACCTATATACATAATTAATTTGACAACATACCTGAGCATAATGCGATCATATACAGCAGCAATCCCACGCAAATGGGTCCCCGTAGATCACGAGGAGTCATGATCAAACGTTCCTATCACCAACTTTCTCTTGAACCTTGCCTTAGGACTATGTCGGGAAGAAACGCGAAGTAGTGATGAAAATGTCGGCGTCAGAAAATGAACGCCACGAATCTTCACACAAGATATAGCGTCGATTCAATAGCACTGCGGGACCAAACTAAAAACCAGTTTGATCACTTTGTAGCGCTGAGAAAATATTCACTCTATATTCTACCCAGTTAATAACACTCAATTCAATACCATTTGACTCTCTCAACAAGCTCTCCCTCTTTCACAGTTGAGCAATCATATGCTAATTAGCCTTACATACCAGACAATCACACTGTGAACAGACTCAGGCCACGCCTCTTATGAATATTCAAACAAGGTGGTTTTGTAGAGTACAGAACCGGATCACCGCTATACTTATCAATGCGCTAGGGGTAAAGCGGTCCTCTTTATTTCCTTTATGGACGAGTAGCTTCCCGTAGAGGTCATTTAAATGAGATTGCAGTTGAATCCTGGTTTGATGGAATTACTAAAACCTATTGGATTAAACCTTTATGTGTCATCAAAACAACAGAAAGCATAGAAAAATAACTAGGTCTATACCAAAATGTACAATATATTGAAAGTATACGCCGTGTAGGAATAATAACAATATCTGGACACTTGATTTAATTGTTTGAATAACTTTTGATATGCAGTTATAAGCACATTACTGGCAAACTTATCATCATTCATTATATCTACCCTTTCGAGGTAGATATTACCATCAAATTATTTTCTATTCCAAAAAGACTTGCAGCCTATTTTTTCTTTTAATTTCTACAAAGCAGTCAGTTTCTCGACGATAAGCCTGTACCGCTGTCCAAATAAATATCTTCATAAATTATGTTTGCACAGATAATCAAAATGTCCTGTCAGTCAGAGATCACTCAAGCCTAGACCCTTAAGTGCTCTTAAAAACTGAAAAGGCGAAAAGTGTATTATGTCTACTGTCTGCAAATACATGTATTAATTTAACAACTTTTAATGCGCACAATTATTAAAAAGGAGGAGGCATATCCACTCCCCATTCCGTTTAATTTAATTTATTTTTCCGTTTAAAAACAAATTTTATACTTTTTCTTACGTTACGATAATTATTTTACCTGAGCCCTTCTTCAGTCGTGTTCTTATGATTTGTAAAATTGTCGGTGCCCCCCCCCCCCCCCCGTCCGCCCCCACCCACGTCGATAATGAGTCATCTAAAATTGCCAGATTGCGTAATGAGTGGGGTACATAAACGGGAAAATCCCCTTTTGTATTGTGTCTCGCTCACAGCATCCACGTCTTTATTCTTTATTCGTTTTTCCCCAGACATGTTCCCTGTCTTATCTTGTCTTTCCGTCGTTGCCCACAATTAAATCAATAGTTGGTTATTTCGGCACGTTGAGATGTAGGTTAGTGTCCTGCATGTCTTGTACAATCTTCCTTTTTTGTTGCTTTCTAGGAACCCCTTGGGAGCCATTCCCAACCTCTCCAAGTAAATTATATATTAAAGATGGCCGCAAATACGGGGGGGGGGGGGCTGCTTATTCTTTTACATTTATATTATGTTGAGTGCACTACATAAATGTGACGGAGGTTATACACAAGAAAAAGCGAAGGAAGCGAGTGTTCGTGTAGCTTAAACTTCTAGCAAACTTCAAGCTAAACTTCAAGCTAAACTTCAAGCTAAACTTCAGGCAATTTCCACCCATTCTTATATGTCATTTAAATCAGGACTAGATATATATCCCTTCAGTATGTACACTCTAAAAACATGATGATTTAACATTTTAGTTTTTAGACTGTAGTTGTTGAAATCAGTATCTTGCATAATTCACGAGCTTATCGATTAGAGTAAAAAAAAAAAAAAAATTTTTAAAGGAATCTTCTGTGTTTTTCTTCCAGTTTTTCACATAAATTAAAATGAGCTTTGATTTTCATTCTGGGATATAATTTGCAAGAGTAGATTGTGAGATTAAGGATTAAATTGTTAGAGTGAAGCTAAAGGCTTCAACATACTTAAAATATTTGGAGCCAGAGGAAGGGCTCTAGAGACTGAGCTAACACCACTTCTGGCATTGAACAGACAATGGTATCTGATACAGAGGATTATTGTCATAAAAGTGGGATTTTCCACACTGCATGTAGGAAATGGAGGTGAAATGACAACGACCCTTCCCAGTCAACGCATGATGTCTTCTCTTTAGAGCCAGAAGGACGTTAACACGTATCATTAAACTGAAGATTAAAGCCCTCCTGACTCTCAACCGATGATTATAAGTACTGTTATCTATAAGGATATAACATAGCTGCTCGGCTATCAATTTATATCAGGCCTACCATTAAATCTATACTCGTGTTAAAGTATAAAACAATTAAGAAATAGGTTAAAACACAATGAATGTAGGTTAAGTTTGTACTTCTGCTCTAAAACGAATGGCTCTTTATTTTAAACAATCTTTTGGCGACACATACACACACGCTAATTGGTAAAAAACTGGAATAAACTCAATGCATGTCCTAACACGTTCATGTATTTCGATTATGCTTTGCCCTCATAAAGTTAAACTTCCATATTCGAACACTTCTCCCGATAAACATAGCAAATATTTGCACTACGTTAATGATAAATTCAATCTAATGACACAATCATAAGATATACAGCAATAAAGCAAATATTGAGTTAAATCATTCCCCAAAACAAATTTATACATACATAAGAAGGAAAAAGATAATAAGAATCGTGTAAACAACGGTAGCAATTTAAGGCCGTGTTTTAATATCCGCTATGTAAATACACTAAGGAACAAAAAGCAAATTTGTATTACAACCGGATCATAGATTATTTACATACCAACATTCCTCGCAGGAACCAACAAATAAACACTTTAAAGATGTCAAAATTCTATAAACACTGTATACTTAAAAGCCCCGCACATTATGTGTACCTAATCACACTTTCAACGTATAACAGCATGTTGTGTTGGATCTCTCATGTCCAACACGGCATATAATAGGTTATGGAATTCCTTCTAGATTTATAATTATAGCTAAAACATTATATATATGTCGTTTATATAAAATATTATATTTCCAATTTATTTCTACGCTTTTCATTGTACATTTATCATGAAAGTTCCGATGTTTTGGATGTTCTAATTTTATTCAAATAACGAAACGTATATTGTTTGATTTTTTTATACAATTCAAACTGAACTTAGAAATAAAAAAATTGAAAGACTTCATTCATCACCACAAATATTAATGTTTGATAAGAAACGTATTTGCTTTACAAACAGTGCTATCTAATGTATAATAACCAATGAGCATCTATACCGTGGTGACATACTTCGATACTTGCAGCAAATGTAAGAACTTATGAAATGTTTTATTACAATTACAAATATTCAAACATATAGCAGCAGTTATTAGTCAATATCTAACTCGATACGTACTCTGATCTATTAAATGTACATTTTTCATAAATGAACTATTACATGCATAGGCGCCGGAAGTGGGGTGGCAGGGGGGGGCAGTTGCCCCCCCCCCCCCAATAAAAAAAGTGGGGGGGGGGGGCAAAACGCATTTTTGCCCCCCCAAAACGCCCCCCCCCCCCCCCCCCTCCAAAAAAAAAAAAAAAAAGCAGTAAAGGAGTAAAGATGGTTGTATTTTTAACCCAAAAGAAAATAACAATAATAAAAACTTTAATTAAATCACATATAAAATTCCATTCAAAGAAAAAGAAAGTTAACAGGAATTACATTTCCTAAACATTGCGCATAAAATTATGCCACCTATATTTATCAATGGAGGTTTTTATAATAGCGATACGCGCATATCGTGGGCATATTGTGAGAGAATGGGAAAGCGTGTCAGTTTTTTGTTATAGGGGTGAGAAGACATGAGCCCCTGAACGCTGGCGTACTGATGGGGGGGGGGGGGGGGTTATTTCTTATTCGATACCAGTGATTTACAAATGTTGCTGAAATGACATGATTTTCCAGTATTTTTTTTCAATTTTGTTGTTAGTCATACCTTTTTCTGCGTTTGTTGGAAAATAAGAAATTCCCAAATTTACAATCGGGCGAAAAATATGCTTATCAGTTTAGAAGCCTTGGTCAAGTCATGGTCTGAGCCCCCTCACTTTTTGAAAAAGTATGTTACAGAGAAAAAGGAAGGAAGAGAGAGGAAAAAAATTAAGTGATCTGCCAATGTCACAAATGAGGTATCAAAATATGCTCATCTGACCGTAATTAAATCCCTAAAACCCCCGAGCTTCCGGGGGCTCTGCCCCCTGGACCGCACCAAGGGCCCTAAGGCGGTTCCCTGGATGCTCATCTGACCGTAATTAAATACCTAAAAGCCCCGAGTTTCCGGGGGCTCTGCCCCCCTGGACCCCACCAAGGGCCCTAAGGCGGTTCCCTGGATCTCATCTGACCGTAATTAAATACCTAAAAGCCCCGAGCTTCCGGGGGCTCTGCCCCCTGGACCCCACCAAGGGCCCTAAGGCGGCCCCTGGATGCTCATTTGACCGTAATTAATACCTAAAACCCCTGAGCTTCCGGGGGCTCTGCCCCCTGGACCCCACAAAAGGCCCTAAGGCGGCCCCTAGATAATCATCTGACCGTAGTTAAATATTTAAACCTTTGAGCTTCCGGGGGCTTTGCCCCCTGGAACACATCAATGGCCTTAAAGAGGGCCCCTGGATGCTCATCTAACCGTAATTAAATACCCAAAACCCCTGAGCTTCCGGGGGCTCTGCCCCCTGGACCCCACAAAGGGCCCTAAGGCGGGCCCCTGGATGCTCATCTGAACGTAATTAAGTACCTAAAACCCCTGAGCTTCCGTGGGCTCTGCCCCCTGGACCCCACAAAGGGCCCTAAGGAGGCCCCTGGATGCTCATCTGACATTAGTTAAATATTAAAATCTCTGAGCTTCCGGGGGCTCTCCTCCCTGGATCACATCAATGGCCTTAAAGAGGGCCCCTGGATGCTCATATAACCGTAAATAAATACCTAAAATCCCTGAGCTTCCGGGGGCTTTCCTCCCTGGACTCGCCACCAATTAGTGACCTGCCAGTGTCACAAATAAGTTATCTAAATATGCTTATCTGGCCGTAATTTAATGCCTAAAACCTGAGCTTACGGGGGCTCAGGCCCCTGACCCCCTGCCGAGGCTCAGACCCTGGACCCCAAGCCAATTTACGCTCTACCTGATCGTTAATACTCCACTTTGAAAAACGTTCCGCGGGGCCTGCATGTAACGTGTAAGAGTGGTGGTGATGCAGATTTTTCTTCTGCCCCCCCCCCCTTCCAAACGTTTTTGCTCATAACGTCACTGCCCCTGGAAGGTGAGCCCCCTGGAATGTTTGCCCCCCCCCCCCCCCCAATCCCAAACTGCTTCCGGCGCGCCTGATTACATGTGATGAATATCCCTCAAAACTTTTTGTTTATTCTTTGCTTTCGTAATCTGGGTAGTGTTTTTGAGACACAGTCACTACTGACATTATTCCGACGATGTCTGTTACCTTGGCAAAATAGTGATGCATCCAAATGATTTTGGGATGTGAAGAAAGGAATTACAATTACATTTAAGAATGAGATATTGGTTTCATTTAATAACATCATTTGTTCTGCGCTTTAGCTATTGAGGCTTACCCATACCGATTTTCAGGAGAAAGGAACGGAAACGAAGGTTAAGTAATCTAGCATGTATAACATCATCTAGAATTTCACAATCATCAAATTGCAGTTATTTTTTTTTCTATCACCTCAATTTTTTTGTATATTTATCAATTATCACTAAATACAACTCTTGAATAAATATTAGTACTTCAACAAATCATTATTACAAATGACTGACGTAAATCATGTAAATTTTATACAATATATGCAAATCGACCATATAGAATACACTGAAACTGTGATAAGGGAAGGGAGGGAGACGTCACACCGTAATTAAATTGGATAACTAGCGCCATCTCTAGCGGGGTTGACGTTCTAAACTGGACATACAATGTGCTCGCTGATCCAGTAGTGCATTCATATGGTTTCGTTAAAGATTTGTTTTTAATGTGTTCAATCAACCGATTAGGGATTTCATTTAGATGTAGGTGGGTACCAATCTCTATAATTCAATATAAGATACTAAAAGGGTTATCGCAAGACCATTTTGAATGGGAAACGTTGGGGTTTTCAACATAATTATGTGCCAACAGATTAGGCAAACATTTTCAAACAAATCCTCCAAAGTTATGTAATATAAACCAAAATTTTACATATTAAGCCTTGACAATTTTATAGATTAACTGAAAAATGTTTTAAATAGGCTGTGACCTACGTACGCCTCAGCCACTCCCCCACCATGTGCCCATAGCGACCCCCTTTGAGAACATTAATAATAGGGCAAAGTTAGTCTTTCTCACCGCCACCCACGTCCCCCCCCCCCTCTCTCTCTCTCTCCGTCTCTCTGTGTCTCTCTCCCCTCTCTGTCTTTCTTCAAATCATCATCGTGAGTTTCTGATCGTCGTGAACACTGCACCACATCAAGCGACAGTCCTGTTGTACAAGCCAAGATTATCAAACGCAGTCGATGACGAACTCGATAACGCTTAAAATGTTTCGTTGTGGAGCTCGAAGATGATGCCAGCATTCTCTTTTCTGATCTCAGCGACGGAGACCCCTAGAGCTTTGTTGATACCAAGAGGACCGCAACTGAAGATGCCGAATTTCTTCACCTGAATCATAAGGTGAGAATAGACAAAATTACGCAATATTTAATGGAAGTTGAACTGAAACACAGTTTTATACACAACAAAATCAAATGGGGTGAATAAAACACTGCCAATTACAAAATTCAAATTTGAAATGCAAAGTGACTTAAATTTTGCTAATAATTAATATTTTGCCACCATACTTCTGGGAAAGGTTTCAATAATGATTTAATAAAACATTTTGGGCCTTTTAAAAGTTTTGATATTTCCACCGGGCAAACCCCTTAGCACCCTTCAATACACACGTCGTGTTCAAATTGTTTTCCATCGACTTAATGAAGGGAATGTTATGATATATATATATATACCTCGGTGTGATTCTGGCGGATGGACTCCAGCATGGTGTAGAATTCTGGCCGGCCAAAATGAGTTACTGATCGGAGACCGGTAAACAGAGATCGACTCGAAACCTTGTAGAAATTTTGCTCACAGATGTACTGAAATGATGCAAAATGATGCGAATTTATTGAATGGTTGAATGTTAGATATTGAATAAAAAACTTGTAGTTGGCTTTGCTTTCTGGGGAAGGAAAAGTGGAAAAGGGGAGATTGACATCAAAGCGAAAAGGAACTTTTTATCTTGTCATCCATCCTGTCATCCTGTCACTACCTATTGCCTTATATTTATATTTCGCAAATCTTAGCGATCTATTATTCAGAAGTATTACATTTCAATCAATTAATTGGATTATATTCCTTAGGAAACAAATTTGTTTGCACAAGTATATATTGTTAATAGTGATATAAATTTGACGAGTCATCATTTCTAATTCGGGCATCATTTGGACGTGCAAACAAGCATTCAGTAAAACTGTATGTAGCCAAAAGGCCTATTCTTGAAAAGTCTTTCAATTTCACTTTCTATTTCTTACTTTGCAACTATCGACATGGGAGGATCGGATAGAGGGGAAACCCCCTCTTAGATTGAACTCTTCTCCAAAGGCAGTATCTTGCTTTCATACCCAAGTAATAATTAATTACGCCATATCATATTTGACAAATATGTTGAACGATTTTAGAAGTGGAAGAAAAAGGGGTGAAATGCTAGCTATTCCACTTAAAGATAAACTTGAGTTCTGGTAAATATAGAAGATAAATTCCCAGAGAATCCAACAAAACTTACACTGAATGTTCAAGATTACAAATAAATGACATGTGCCAAATGATAGAAAATGTATAGTGGCTGAGTAATGAGCATAGAAAGATAAGGAAATCCGGGTAATTAGGCACGATTATTCTTATTAAACACAGGTCATTAAATGCAAATGGGAGTTGTGGTTTTTATCGAAGATGATGCCCAGTAACATTTTTTTGCGTTTGTTTTTATTCCATTGGTCCAAACAACCAATCTACTGCAGGATAATCAATCCAGATTAAATCATAGCAATATATTCTCAAAACACGATTCCCATGCCAGGGCTCAATATTAGCTTTAAACTATGAACAGTGATTGCATGAATATGTAAATAGATATGATCGCATGGACGTCCAAGAAATCTATCTTAGGTCATTCCAATATCCTTTTCTGTCACCTCTTGAAATGTAAGGTTTTACGGTATTACGTCACGTTTTCCGAATAGAATTTTAGTTTCTATGGCATGACATGCATGTATAAAGGCAAAAGCTTATTAAAAATATGATTTCTTGAAAGTCGTTGCTATCGTGTTATACAGTCAAACCTGCTTTAGTGACCACCTGTCTACAACAAGCACACTTTTTGTTTCCCTTGAAAATGGTTTCTCATTGAAACATGTACTAAAGGAACCTGTCTACAAAGACCATTTTTTGTGTTTCCCTTGGGCGGTCGCTATAGACAGGTTTGACTGTATATATGTATATGAACCACTACTCACCAGCATTGTAGTACGAAGATCGAATTCCTGGAAGAATTGTGTGATGAAGATATGGACTGATACCATGTCATTCGTATCGTGATCTTCGACGTCCTTGATGATCTCAGTTAGCCATTCAAAGTGTTTCTGAGTACGAGTTACCCACACAAAATACACCTGTTTAATAGGATTGGGAGAGAAAGATACAAATATATATATATATATATTAGACAAAAAGGATGCGTTTTTTTTGTTATACTGAAGCCTTGAAACTCAGATGTTGACAGGAGGACATTCATTTTCATGAGGCATTGGGAGTTCAGTGTGTAAAGAGTTTCTTAAAAATTCAAAGCTCACATATAACAGAGATAAACCATAACGCCTTATATATTTTTTTTAAGTACCCCCCCCCCCCTCCCTCGCTCATCCATGCAGTAGTTGAAAGAGAGATGGTTGTACCCGAGTGACATCGATGAGACCGGCATCGGACCGACAATAAACCGTACCCCCCCCCTCGCTCATCCATGGAGTAGTTGAAAGAGAGATGGTTGTACCCGAGTCACATCGATGAGACCGGCATCGGACCGACAATGAACCGACCCCCCCCCCCCCCCCCCCTCACCCCTCGCTCATCCATGCAGTAGTTGAAAGAGAGATGGTTGTACCCGAGTCACATCGATGAGACCGGCATCGGACAGACAATGAACCGACCCCCCCCCCCCCCCCCCCCTCACCCCCTCGCTCATCCATGCAGTAGTTGAAAGAGAGATGGTTGTACCCGAGTCACATCGATGAGACCGGCATCGGACTGGCTTCGGACCGACAAAGAACCGAACCCTCATATGACATTACCCTGAATAGTCTATGGGTTTGGCTGTGTGACTGGGTAATCATTGTTGTACCTTCTTGCATGAGAACTTCGCGTTGCCTGTTGACTTGTTGACGATGTCTTTGAGAATGGAAGCGAACGGTGTGACTCCGATCCCAGCTCCAACCAGGATAGCTACATCGAACTTATACCAGTCTTGATGTCCCTCACCGTAGGGTCCATCAAGATAGATCTAAAAAGAAAGAATTCAGAAACTTATATCTCCGTATCTGTCTTCTCTCTCTCTCTCTCTCTCTCTGTCTTTCTCTCTCTCTCTCTGTCTTTCTCTCTCTCTCTCTCTCTCTCTCTCTCTCTCTCTCTCTCTCTATCTCTCTCATAATTATCGTTATTCTTTTATTCCCCTCTCTCTTTATTTCTCTTATCCCACTCTCCCCCTCTCTTGTTTCCTCAGGAATCTACATTCAATCATATTTATGATATGACTTATCTTACTCCACTTCTTTATTTATTATTATTTTATTATTATTATTATTTATTTGTATATCCCCTCCGTTTGGTGTTTGTGCGTGTAGTCGTGGTTGGAGTTGACATGTGTGGTGTTAGCCGTTGACGTGCGTGGTGTTTAGTGTTAGTGTGTGTAGTGGTGGCGTTGATTTGTGAGGTGAGTGGTGTGATGCGTATGGTGCTTGGCGTTTATAAGTACGGTGTTTGGTACCCGTGTGTGTTGTGATGGTTCGCTTTGATTTGCGAGGGTTTTAGTTTGCTGTGTGTTGATGTAAGACATGATGTTTCCATTGATGTCGGTCTTTCTGGTGTTGTCTGTGTCATTGTGTTGTCCTTACCGATTCTGTGTCGACACCATTACCTACCTTTGGGAGTGGTTCTCCAAGAACCAGTTTGCTGTCATAGGTGGACCTGAGGTTCATGGTCCATGGTCCTACAGCTCTGATGTGAAGGGATAGGTTCTCTTCATGAGGAGCCGATGTCAAGGTGAAGGGGTGATACTCGTTACCCCCTAGAACCATGCAAGCAATCCTAACCCACTGACCAGACTTGTATTCAAAGGTGGATGGTCGCTTGAACACCAGATTGGTCACGTCTGAAAGTTAGAATTAAATAAAGTCAAATTCTATGTCAAATCATCATGAGAGGTATTTTCTTCTACTATTTCGTATATCAGAACACATTACGATGAAGAAGGACCGTGAAAACTTATTTAGGAACGTGTCAACATTATGAAGGCTTTTGTGGTTTGTAAAATAAATAAAGGGCCTTTGTTAGTATTTTATGATTATCAAAAGCCAGCTGTATAAAGACATGGAATAATTTGAAGGTGAGTCGACTCTCTCTCTCTGGTCTTCAATTCCAGGAGGCAAAATCTTTAAATTTTCAAATAAGGGGAACTTTATTGTTGTGTAGGTATGTTGAAAGTATGTCATTTTGGGTATGAATTGTGGCATGTGCAGATTGAGGCCCCTCATTTTTGTTTAATAGACCTGGGTACGAATCCGGGTTCCTTTATTCACATGGTAACATAAGTACATAACAGATCGGTCTCAGGCTTTCTAAGACATAGACAAAAACATATCTCATCATCTGTAAAACATTAAACATATGCGACATATAAAGGTTTTGGTAGGGGTTATTAAAATCATATGCATGGGATTTGTCCTTAGTCTGTGGTGTTTCCAGTTTAGGATGGAGTCGGCGAATGACCTCCTGTTTACAGGTGTGAGTCAAAGAAGTGGGTAGGTGGGATACAGGGTTGCCCAGATACCTTTCGCCCTCTCAAAGTCCGGAGAATTCTCCAAAGTTCCGTCTCTTGTTCATCAAAGATCTGTTATACATCAGTGTTTAAACATACCGAAAATATGACAGCACGTGTCGAGAGACAAACCTGATGGTAGTATATTTGCTTGGAGAACGGGGATCTCCACCTTTCTTCGGCCGATGCTGACTATCTTGTCCAGGGTGAATAGGATGACCGGTCCGAGACAGAAGTAGTAGAAAGACACTGGTTGAATGAGTCTGGCCGAGCCATGGAGGGTCATCAAGATAAAGTAAACCACATAGAGTTGATGGGTCATCCAGAAGAGGCGGAAGACACGACGTCGAGAGTACTGGCTCGCGAAGACGAAAATGATGGTGCATACGATCACCAGTGCCATTGCAGTCACCCCTGTTATGGAGAATGAACAAAAAATATATAAAAGTAGAATCCTCTTGATGTGAATAGTTACCTATTAGGCCTCGTTCAGATATATGAGGCGGCAAAACTGTGAAAATTCGACGTGGTTCAACATTTATTTCTGATAAGTTTTACTTCTAAGGAGTGCAATTGCAATGTTTGAACCAGATGAAAGAAACTATTTCCAAACATACCTGTAACTGTAGTTCCTATCCAGTGGTGAAACTTTGGGAAGACATGCGATCTGTACGGACCAAAACAGAAAGATGACTTACTTTTTTTTTTAATTCACAAGATGGCAATATGGTATGCTACATTTTATTTGAAAAGAAAAGGGGGCAAAATTGTATAAAGTGTTACGAGTAATATAGTTTATTCTCATCCCTGTATTATATTTCAGGTGAGACATGCAGTCGTATGTTAATTTGTGTCACTCCTGGTTATTGTTATCTTTACTCTTACACTCAATTATCTATGTTACACTATAACTCTAACATTTGTTATCCAATGTACACAAATTGAGAATGATCCTATCTGTTTGGATTGAAATCAATAAACTTTGAATATGAATTTGAATATATGTTATAGCTCATACTCAAGGATCGAGATAGTTTGCACAATATTTGCGTGTTAAACTGAATATTGCCAACAACTATGAAAAAGGAGTATAAATATTCATGGAGGCACAAACATGTAGCTGTAATATTTGTTGGCCTAAATAGTGTTTTGAGAAACTGGTGACACCGACAATAACGACCAGCCCCCATACCAGTAAACTTTATCCTCACTCTCTGTGCCAATACTGGAGCATTCTGTCCACATTCAGAAGCACCCTTCCACCATAACGGAGCTCCCTTCCTCTTTCCAACACTCCCTCCCCCCCCCCCATACCGCACCAAGCTGCCCCTTCCCGGAGCTCCCTTCATTCATTCCGGAGCCCCTACCCCATACTGGGGGCACACTGCATTTATTCCGGGGCATACTCCCCCCCCCCCCCCTCGTCCACCCCTCCCCGCCCCCATATCGGAGCTCCCTGTATTAATTCCGGAGCCCCTACCCCATACTTGGGCACCCTGCCCCCACTCCAGTTCTTACCTGAACCACACATCAGGCAAGATACAGTACATATCTTCAGCAGCTTGGGTCGACAGATGGTAGAAGTTAACACCGTGACCAATCGCATGAAGCACTGCAAGACAATATCATATTAAAAACAATTATTAGAAAAGTGTTTTTAATGTTTGTTTGTTTTAATTCACATCTTCATTTCGTTTGCACAAACAGACATTTCATCACGAGTGGGAATATAATGATAAGACTTTTCTTAAAAGATCACGAAATGATTATCATGAATAGAGTATTGCCGTTAAGATCATAATACTCTATAATTGAATGTATTCAACTATCTTTATATCACCGTTACTATCATAATAATCAATGTACATGTATTCCCTTCGTGTTATTTTAGCATCGATCAATTCATCTTGGATTTCCATTGATATAACATTGCATCTGAAACAATCAAACCTATTTCTATTTGACATTGCTCTGCGGTCCTTACTGAATGATGTCTTCTGGGCGATTTTCTTCAAAGATATTACCCGGCAACAAAGAGGGTATAGAGGGGTGGCTTTGTTCTAAGTTATCGATTAGCTAGGAGAGTTTGACCAACCCCGTTCGAGATGGACACACTAAGACAAATACTGCTCTGTTGGGCAAGGACAAAACGAAAGAATACACGCCATGCCATGGTGTGACCAACTGCAACCAAGTTGGCCAAACTCTGGATATAGATGGCTCTGCATTTTTTGTTAAAGAAACCAAACCTGGGGAGTGTTTCACAAAGATTCTAAGTCAAACTTAACTCTAAGGTGGAGTTAAATATTATGGAGAGCCATTTGTAGCCTTAAAATATAATATATTGAAAAGTGGAAATTCGAGTATTGTAGACTTTTTATAAATTCCACATCAAGAACATGAAATCTCCTTGATAATAGAAAATATGAATGATTTGAATCAACATTTGATGCCTTTTAAAAATAGATTTTACAAAATATTTCAAAGATGCTACCGGCTTTCCATAATTGTTAAGTCCAACTTAGAGATATGTTCAACTTAGGATCTTTGTGAAACACCCCCAGAAGGCTAGGGAAAGGAGTTACCTGACCATCCGAGTGACGTGTATGCTACCAGCTTGTGGAAGCTAAGGTAAGCATCAAAGGGGATGTAGTGGGAGAGGAAAGTCTCCCTTAGTTTAGTGATGGTGTTACGGCACACTGTGACGAGTAGAGTAGAGTAGGTGAACATCAGGGCTGCAGCAGCCCCACGGGTGATGGGTAGACCCCAGCTGGTTATTCGACGGGTACCTACATGTTCCGAGAATGTTCGATATTCTGCAAAGTGGAAGAGAGATGACAAAATGTGGAAATGGTATGAAATCATAGAAAATGTCACTGGTTTGGTATAACCCGGAGTTTAATTGTTTAAGAATCTACAAAGCTCATAATTTTTAATAGGCAAGCAACCATCTACTCCCAGTCTACTCCTGCATGTGGACTATCTCTACCCATGTGGACTATCTCTACCCGAGGTTTTCTTTGACAGTTCCTTGCTGTCTGCTGCCTAGAAATCACTGGAGTAGATGAAAGTTTGCCGACTAAATTCTAAGGTTGGTAGAGGCTTCAAAACTTCAAGGTTTCAATCTACCAATTACAAGTAAGCTGAGGGAAATATACAAGAAGATGGAAGACGCCAAGGTAATAATAATGATAATACTTCAATGTTTGTGTATAGCACATTACACATAGGCATAATGGCATGGCTTTTCAGAACAGAATACAGAAGGAGTGGAAATGGTGCACTGGGCTCAAAACTGTGCGATTTTACAAATTACTAAATAAATTTGTTTTTCTAATTACTCCTGAACTTTTCGTATGTTTCTATATTTCTAAGATATTCCGGCAAGATATTCCTTAAAACAGTTGCTGCATTTGAAAATGAGATTTCTCCGTAAGATTTTGTCATAGTTTGTAGGACATAAAAAAAAAACATTTCACTGAACGCAGCCTTCTTTCTGGTATTTACTGTATTAACAATTCAAGGAGATATGATGAAGGAAACTGATGGAAACATTGATAAGTTAATAAAAGCAATATAAACTGGATATGGGACTGGATAGGTAGCCGATGTAAATCTTAAGGCTGGGGATATTGATTCATGTGTCATATAGGAGTGGTGGAGTTAAAGGTTGCATGTTAAAGGCCTATATGAAAAATCCCCGCAATTCACGATTTCATCATCGTTGCCTTTTTTTCTTGAGTTTCTTCGTGTTTGTTCGTTTTTGTGTATTTGTGTTTGTTTGTTTTCGCATTTATCGATATCATATTTCTGCTAAACCAATAAACGTTCGCGGGATTTTAAGAGTGGTGTGGATTCGAGAAATGTCATGCCATGTTTGTAGTTCGCGAAAATTCCTTATTAACAACGTTCTAAAATGTAAGATTTGTCAAAGTTGGCACTTACGGAAGAACTTTTGAAGAAAGAAGCCACACATGATCGACATGTAAAGAGTCACCCAGAAGATTTCCAACTTGTTGTTTTCGATGTAGCTCGTGATGCTGTTATAGAAGCGGACAAGTTTGTTGTTTTGATATGTCTTCTCTACTGTACCAATCTTCACATTAGCCTTCTTCTTCTTGGACGAACGACGGCTCCTGCGGTAAAGAAGACAAAAAGAAGAAGATCCAATAAAAAGCTTTAAATACATTTAAATCATAACTTAAGGTAGGCCTACATATCTTTATTTAAATGGTCATAGATGTTTTAGAAAATCAGGGATAATCAGGGAGGGGGGAGTATCATATATGATAATCTTTTCAGGTCCCCTTCCAGTTATTTTCCATTAGTCCGTCTTATCTCTCAGTGTTTTAAAGGATGAGGTATATAAAATAAATATGGACTGCTCTGTAATAAAATTCGCCTCGGGGGTGAAAGAATGGCCGGTATGAACCCCACCTTGGGAGTGATAATTTCCACCATCATCCTCATGACGTCATGAGCAGTCAATATTTGTGTAATGTGGGCTTGTATGGACTGCTCCGGGATGTAATACGGTTATATTTCCTTCCCTATCTTTGATATGATATACTTATCAAGTAAACACACGGAAGTCGATCAGCTTCCCCGATATAATTATCTACATCATGTAGTCTGTTTGACCCGCTTTACATACAAAAGACATGTATATAATGATATAATACTGACTATAAACGGAATAAGGCACACCGCTAATCCGACTCCTTATCGACTCCAGAACGACCGATTCTTAACCATTCCAGGCAATGTAAGTTTTGTTCGGTCTATTGTCGTTCTTTTGTCGGTTTGTTGTCCGTCTGTTGTCCGTATGTTATCGGTCTGTTGTCCGTCTGTTTTCCGTATGTTATCGGTCTGTTGTCCGTCTGTTGTCCGTCTGTTGTCCGTATGTTATCGGTCTGTTGTCCGTCTGTTGTCCGTATGTTATCGGTCTGTTGTCGGTCTGTTGTCGGTCTGTTGTCGGTCTGGTGTCGGTCTGTTGTCGGTCTGTTGTCAGTCTGATGTCGGTCTGTTGTCGGTCTGTTGTCGGTCTGTTGTCGGTCTGGTGTCGGTCTGTTGTCCGTCTATGGTCGGTCTGGTGTCGGTCTGTTGTCGGTCTGTTGTCCGTCTGTTGTCCGTATGTTATCGGTCTGTTGTCCGTCTGTTGTCCGTATGTTATCGGTCTGTTGTCCGTCTGTTGTCCGTATGCTATCGGTCTGTTGTCCGTCTGTTGTCGGTCTATTGTCGGTTTGTTGTCGGTCTATTGTCGGTCTGTTGTCAGTCTGATGTCGGTCTGTTGTCGGTCTGTTGTCGGTCTGTTGTCGGTCTGGTGTCGGTCTGTTGTCCATCTATGGTCGGTCTGGTGTCGGTCTGTTGTCGGTCTGTTGTCGGTCTGGTGTCGGTCTATTGTTGGTCTGTTGTCGGTCTGGTGTCGGTCTGTTGTCGGTCTATGGTCGGTCTGGTGTCGGTCTGTTGTCGGTATGTTGTCGGTCTGTTGTCGGTCTGTTGTGGGTCTGTTGTCGGTCTGTTGTGGGTCTATTGTGGGTCTATTGTCGGTCTATTGTTGGTCTGTTGTCGGTCTGGTGTCGGTCTGTTGTCGGTCTATGGTCGGTCTGGTGTCGGTCTGTTGTCGGTCTGTTGTGGGTCTGTTGTCGGTCTGTTGTGGGTCTATTGTGGGTCTATTGTGGGTCTGTTGTCGGTCTGTTGTCGGTCTGTTGTCGGTCTATTGTCGGTCTGTTGTCGGTCTGTTGTCGGTCTATTGTCGGTCTGTTGTTAGTCTGTTGTCCGTCTGGGTGTCAGTCTGTTGTCGGTCTGTTGTCGGTCTGTTGTCCTGGCGTCAGTCTGTTGTTGGTTTGTTATCGGTCTGATGTCTGTCTGGTGTCGGTCTCTACGGGAGGGGTCGATTTAATGCTCCATGAAAATGCCCCATGAACGAGCGCAACGTCCGATGACGCAACTATCGCTACTCTCCTAACTATGGTTTAAACTCAGCAAACGTTTGTTTTGGATCACTTACGCATATCCTGCCAGAGCACTCCTTATGCCACCCTTTTCCGTCTTGCCATCTTTGCTCTTCTTGCTTCCGTCTCGGGATTTCTTGCTTCCGTCTCGAGACTTCTTGCTTCCTGATGGTTTGCTCTTACCACCTACAGGGGCGCTTTTTCCTGTGGATGATAATGATGAGGATGCCGATGTCGATGATAATAACGATGATGATGATGACAATGACAATGACAATGGCAATGACAATGACAATGACAATAATTTGTATTTCTTTAACGGCCCCTTCTGAGGCATGGAAGAAATACAGTTAAATAGTACATATATAATGTTCAACAATGATATTCATATAGAATTTTTTTTTAAAACACACACAGAAAATCTTTTGCAGCGAACAACAAACAAATGAAGGCAAGCTTAAGGATATAGGGCTACTTTAAAAAAAATACATGTTACCATACATCTCAACTGGCAGTACTAACACTACTATATATACATGTATGTACACCATGCGCGTACGCAGGGGGGGGGTTGGGGTTAAACGCCCCCCTTCAGTTTTTTGAGAAACCCCCCCCCCCTTCGATTTTTTGTTTTGTTTTTGTATTATTATTTTATTTTGTTTGTATTATTATTTTATTTTTTTATTAAAACAAAAATCCTAATGGAGGACCTAAAAAAGATGACCTTACCCCCTCCCAACGAAACGGAATGTCGATCGGTCAAATTTTCAAATTTCGGGACCAAAAAAAATAAATATGTCCTCTTAACTTTCAAAGAGGTATCCTATCACCTACGTCCAATTTCAACAAATAGCTCTCCAAACCACCTTCCTGTTCAAAAAGTCTATAATTTAAGCATAAACGATTTCTATAAACTTCATTATTCCAATTTTGCAAATCAATATCGTTTAATCTAATTTCCAAAGCTGACTTAACCCAACCAAGGTTCAAGGAGGTATCCTCAACCCACAAGTTTGACATTCCACTCTTGTCTAGGATACTTTTAACTTTCACAATCCACCTTGATTCGAAATCACAACTTTCATGTAGCTTACGTAACAGATTATAAATAATGTATGAAAGTTTAGATTTTTTACCCTGACTAACCCTCGCCCAAAAATTGATCCTACGTTTCTCCACTTTACTTGCTAAAGCAAATCTACCAACTTCGCCATAATGAAAGTGATTATATTAATAATTGATAACGATGAGAATGATGAGAATGATAGTGGTGGTGGTGGTGGTGGTGGTGGTTATGGTAGTATTGATGAGGAAGAGGAGAAGGAGGAAAAGAAGAGAGAAGAATAAAGAGAATGGAAAACAATTTGTATTCTCAATAATATTTTCATATGTCACCCCTAATATTCTTTCCTTCTAATTTATCCCATCACTGCAACGACTGAACTGTCATAACTAATGTTAAGACCCACAGAACTTAAAATCTCCTTATTAGTGTCCTAGCTAAACATGCTCGCCCATTTTCAGCTATAACTCTCTCATTCTTTCAAATACATAACTAGATCATCCTTTGTAACATGGAAACCGTCCTAACTCAAAATATGGTAAACCATCACTGTTATATCTAGTTTAGAGATATTTTGTATTGTTTATATCAATGGGCATTGTGACGTCAGAAGCGAGAGTTTATTCGCATTTCTGAGCAGGGCCGTTGGGGCGAAGTTGTTTCGTGTTGTTTGGTACTGAAGTTCACCGTTATTTGTCAGTTTACACACAAGCCCAATGTTGTAAGTAGAAGTCGACTTAAGATTATTGAAATTAAATGTTTTCTTTCTTGTTTGAAACTGTAAGATATGAAAATGGAGGAATATGAATGGGCTAAATCTGAGTTAGAAAGTTGAAGTTAATGCACGAAGCTCACGTTGTGCCAGTGTATGTTGTGTAGCGCATGATATGGACATGCGAGGGTGCTGCTTAGTGAAAGTAAACAGTGTTAAGTTAAATATGATGACTGACCTGGTATTATAACAGGTTTAATAAGAATTAGAGGAAAACTCTGTGTGATTATAATCTAGCTAATTTGGTGTCTTACAATGACAATCAGCCGGGTCGACAGATTTGGGGTATACTATGACAGAAAGTAGGTCAGGTTATAGGGGTTAATGCAGGGTCAAGCTCATGAATATAGGCTCATGTATATTTCATGAAGGAGAGTGAATGTGTATATTATATAGATGCAAGGATGTAATATTAATTGATCAGCTTATCTATGTTCATTGGCATTTATATTACGCAATGCTTATGATTGTGTTCTGTTTATTCCATTAAAAGTTGAACCGCATTCATCGTTTGGTATCAGCTCAAGGGTGTCACTAAGTCTTTTATACGTCAACGGTGGCACTTTATTAAAGTGTCAGAGTTATCGTCATCAACAATCACAGGGAGGGAGATACACATGTTCGCCTCTTCATAGCAATATACATCTCTTCCGATCCCATTACTGTAACCCTTTCAACAAACCTATGCCGATGCTAGATTTGCTAAAGCTCTCCTTGTTATCTCCCATAAGGATGTTGAAGTCTTCCAGTGTCAGCTCCTCCTTCTCTTCGAATCCAGCATCCTTGAACATTGATGCAATGGCATCATCCATCTTGTCCTGTTCCAGTGACGCGCTGTTCGTCTCCAACATCGACCTGCATGGTATGGGGGAAAAGATGATCAACACAATGATGATGATGATGATGATAATGATGATGATGATGATGATGATGATGATGATGATGATGATGACGACGATGATGATGATGATGACGATGATGATGATGATGATGATGACGATGATGATAGTGATGATGACGATGATGATAGTGATGATGATGATGGCGATGATGATGATGGTGATGATGGTGATGATGATGATGATGATGGTGATGATGGTGATGATGATGATGGCGATGATGATGGTGATGATGATGGTGATGGTGATGATGATGGTGATGATGATGATGATGATGGTGATGATGATGGTGATGATGTTGGTGATGATAATGATGATGATGGTGATGATGTTGGTGATGATGATGATGATGATGATGATCATGATCATGATTTTACATTCATTTATTATGAGTTTCTTTTAATTGAATATCAACCATGCTATTCGCATGTCAGCATGCTATATTATTTTATTCTATGGTTGGTAATGAAATGAAAACTAAGATAAAAAAATGTCTCAGATTTTTTTCACAATAACACGACGAACCTAGGGCAAACTTTCAATAGCCTCGATTTCGAGCATTATCTAAGGTACGAATGGCAATATCAGATCTAAAAATTACAATTTCACGGCATTTCACTTAATAGATTCTTTTTTACAAGGATTCCATCATTGTCACCTGAGCATGATTTTGAACTCATCACGTGACAGTGCACCAGAATTGTCGACGTCATACATGTCAAACATCAGTTTAATCTTGTCCTCTGGTTTACCTGGAAAAGAAAAAAGAATATAGCAAGTTCAATGGGAAAGAACTTTTAATATCTTTCTTTCATATTGCAATCTCAAACACTAGGAGTTACAGCGAAATTCTATGTTAGTAAAACGTTCAAATTGATGATGTTAATATATTCATTATAATAAATTATGATTGCATCGAAAGCGACAATAAGGCGTTGTGTAACCGTTCTTCATATATAGGTTAATAGACTCGCAAATATGTGATCCTGTCGGATAGTTCCAGTAGAAAGTATATGCAAAGTATATCTGTATATATATATTTAGGGGGCTCAAGGGTTCTTACATTCAATTTCTACATGCGTCTTGCGGTTTTGTTTTCTTTCGTGGGCTTGATGAATTAAAGGGGGGGGGGGGGGGGGGTCAGGATCCGCTACTGGGCCTGCCACAAACAAAACAAATTACATTATTATAATACAACCAAAACGATACAACGCCGAGGTTGACACAAGGCAAAACGAGCACTTATTCTTACCCTTCGCAAAGATGACTGTGACGTCGAGAAACTCTCTGAAGGAGATCGACCCGCTGCCGTCCTTATCGACAAGCTCGAACATGAGTTGAACAAACTGCGATTCTGGACTGAGAGTGAGAAGTTCACCGAACTCATACTTGCTGAGTTCACATTCCATGATGGCTTGACCATCCTCCATCTCTGTGATGCTTTCCATCAACTCTTCAGGACTTTCAGCTTCCTATCGAACAAAAGATGCAGACACGATAGTGACGCCGCAATTAGATCTATCAATTTTTTTAATTTGATTTTGGATTATGTACTTAAAGGGCCACTCTAACCAAAACGGGTTTTAAAAAATGACAAAAAGACATGTAGAATAATTTTTGACGGAGATTCCGAACATGACAAAGATTTTTCTTAGAAATCATCAATAATTCTGGAATCTAGCTTTAAAAATGACGACTCAGAACGCTCAGAAAAAAGCCCAGTTTCGGAGCTGTATTGCGCAGCTGTTTATGACGTCACTGCAGGAGCCTCTCCGGTGAAAAAGAGGGTGATTTAGGTATTAAATGTCTTTAAAAAGGCAAACTGTGATATTAATTGAAAAAAACATTTATCCGAAAAATAATATGCACTTGATAATCCAGTACGTTTCATTTATGAATTACTATGAGATTGTAAGATCCTTAGTTGTAGGACAAATCGGACATGCCCGCAATGACGTCAAATGCGTCATCTAAACTACGTGACCGTATTACCTTTTTTCGAGGGGCGTAGCCCAGCAAGCGTAAGAACTGTGAAAAATGGATGGTTATTATCATTTTTTTGGTCAATACAGAGATTTTCTGAAAAATCAGAGGCTGGAATATTAATAAGTAGAGGTGTTAATCGGGTTAAATTGGCCCTTTAATGTTGAACACTTACACTGTCGAGAGCTAGCCGAATAAACCGTTCTAGAACTGACTGTCGCTGTTGCTTGGTAACCGCCATCCGTAGCAGATCATATTCCCGTAACTCTCGACGTTCCATCACCACTCCGTTCTGCTCTCGTCCGATGAAACTTTGGAGGTCACTCACGAATTCAAGACGATCGTCGACATCCAGAAACTTGAGGACGAGGTCATATCTATCAACGAAGAGAAAAAAGAGAGAAAAGTGCTTGAAATCAGAGAAAACGTTGTGGTTTATCGCACCCCGCGACTCATACATGAAAACCCGGCTTCGAACCTATAGCTAGGTGCTTACATCCTTGGACAAGGTATTTTGCCCACATTTGTCCCTCTCGACACAGGGGGTTATTTATACCTGGCAATGCTGGAGTAATAATAACTGCAGCGTCCTAGCTAAGGAAGAGCTTTCTTTATTTTGTTATTAAGAATAACATACTGCTGGTGCTGCTGTTGCCGTCGTCGTCGTCGTTGTTGTTGTTGTTGTTACCATCATTATCGCTATTATCTATATATCTATCTGTTATCATGATCATCATCACCATCATCGTTATTATTGTTATCTTAATTATAATTATCATTATTTTCGCTATTATTATTATTATTATTATTATTATTATTATTATTGTTTAATATTATTGTCATTATTATTATTATTATTATTATTATTATTATTATGATTACTATGATTAATATTATTCGTGTTATTATTATCATTATAATTATCATTATTATGATCATCATTATTACTATCATCATCATCACCACCATCATCATCATAAGTTGTAGTTATAGTAGTAGTATTAGTACTAGTAAAATAAAAAATAAAACATCAAACAAACAAAAAAGATTATTATTATTATTTTTATTATAACTAGAATGATTATAGTACTCACTCTTTCTCAAGCTTGACTAGGATATACCTCTGCTTGGAATCTGAGCTCATGAATATTGTAATCCTTTGTGGACAACCCACATCAATGCTACGATGAAGCTTGGATCCGCGCTGACCCATGACCCGGATACACTGCTTAGGACCAAGACAGACCTCGATCTCCTTCACAGGCTCTTTAAAACCACACCATTCACTCGCTAGGCCCGGGCGAGAAATCAAAATCACATAAATAACTTGAGTGATCAGGTACTTAAAGTGAGAAAAAAACACCTAAGATAACCAACCAGTTTCCTTCTTCCTTTTCCTTCCTTTTTTGGTTATAATTGAGTGTGCATTCGAGTTGAATTTACATAGTAATGTATATTTTGTAATTACTTTTATGCTGCTATGAAATATAGATTACAAAAAAACAACACTGCATTATTTGAATTCAGGTAAAATGGTGTTTGCGTTAGGCTAAATGTTATTGAACTTATTTTAAATAAAATTACAAAATGTTAGATTAAATAGAGATCGAACTTCGGATTGAAAAAGTTGTCTTTCGTTTATTAGAATCCAGCTAAAATACAATTGAACTGTATCAAAATAAAATTAAAATTAAATTATGAAAATATACTAAAGTTATTATCCTACCGAGATATGATTGTGTGTTCTCCGGATGTTTGCTTCTTGCTGATTTGTGAATGGCTCGCTTGTTTTCCTCTATTTTGCGCATGCGCATTGTGGCGATGGTGTACAGAGTCAAGATGCACCCTGGAATAAAGAAAAATACAAACAAACGAATGGAGAAGGATTACGCCACTGAAGGGGGAGAAGAAGCATAGGCCGATTAACTTTTGTTTATTTATTTATCTTTCTTTTTGAGAAGTTGTGCCCCCCCCCCCCCTAAAAAAAAAATTAAAAAAAAAAAAAAATGTATAAGAAGAAGAAGTGATGGGCTATGGTTTTAAAATTGCCATAAGTTGATTTTTTTCTGAAGACTTTGCGAGAGTGGTGTATTTCAGTGCCATTTCACTCCATGTCTCAATGCTCCCCTCCCAGTTAGTTCTTGGTTTTCCTCTTTGCCTCGAACATTCTACTTTTCCCGATGCATTTTCCACAAAACCAAAAGAAACGTAATATTTATCTTACCTATAATGAAGAGAAAGAGCAAACCAAAGATCAAGGCGTAGGAGACCTTGCTACCGGTGAAGTAGTCAAATATGATGAGAGGTACACAGGGTTCTAAATCTTTTTCTTTCAAAGATGCATTCTCCACGTTAGAAAAGCAAGGATCACCTGCATTGAAGAGAAGTCAGTATAAATTTATTACAACATATCGTTGATAGTCAGGCTGAACGCAAATGTGAAAACAACAATAACAAAGCATGAATACAGAAGAAATCACCTCGAAAATGGTGATTTCGCTTGTCATCCTTTGGTCTGTTCATGAATTATCTTTCAGTGTGCTAAAAAATTACAAGATGATATACAAACGAAAAACAACGTTAAAATTATTAAATAACTCATTTCGATGAGAATGGTGAAGACCTTTTAGAAATTGTTATTTGTTGATTGTATTTAGTTTACCCTCCCCATCTCTCTCTCTCTCTCTCTCTCTCTCTTTCTCTCTCTCTCTCTCACTCTCTCTCTCTCTCTCTCTCCCCTCTTGTTAAACTTGATCCTCTCCATCTGTATATTTCCCCTCCTTTTCTTGACTGTCTTTCCTTTCCATTTCTACCTCTCTCTTTTTACAAATATGCAACCTTCTATCATTATCTTTCTCTCTCTCTCTCTCTCTCTCTCTCTCTTTTCATGTTTCTCCTCCTCTCTCTCTTTCTGTCTCTCTGTCTTTTTCTGTCTCATTCCCTTTTTACTCATTTTGTATTTCTTCCATTCTCTCTATTTCACTTTTTTCTATTTCCCTTTCTCTATATCCCTCTTACCCCCTCCTTTTGCCACTCCACATACAGATCATAAAATGAAAATATCAATCTTACTGGCGGTGAATTTGAAGGGATTTCTCTGTATCATTGTGTCCGGTATGCCTGTAGTATTGACTATGACATCCCACATGGAAACGGAATGAATGAATTCAATCTCTTCCTCTGTAAACAAACTACAAACAGACAAAACGATAAAGAAAACATCACAATGATAGAATGATATCTTTCTTCATGTATGATTAGAAACATTCAATAACAGAACTACAAATCAACTGAGATGTTATCCTCGTTATGTAGTAATTGACTATAATGTTTTAAAATGAAATGTATATTTCTGCCCGGGTGAATGAGAAAGCAATAAATAAATGTCTAACCGGAGTAAATAAATGCGTGAAATAATCATCTTATGGTAATAAAAGCTTTAAGTATGCATTAGATGAAGGTGTATTTTAAATTTGAATTCAATGAACTTCCCTCCTACAATGCGCATAACAATATCGTGCTAAGGATAGAGTAGGGTTACTGTTTGTTTTAGGTTAAGGGTTACTGCTATTCTTAACCCAATTAATGTTCCATGATAAGTACAAATGTAAGCATCGGACAAATTATGCATGGAATCAAACATTTCCGAAGGCCTAAAGAGACAATTTTGTTCTTTGTTAAAAACGGTTTGTTTAAATGATTACTACGGAATTACTAGACAAGCTACACACTCACCCATTATCTTTATTTTCAAACCAAAGTCTATCAGCATCCCTGATTCTCATGAACTGGTCTAGAATAAGATGCTGGAACAGTTCCCCTGGTCCATTGGCAGTGGTTTCCAGCATTCCGCCAATGAACATATCAATATCATCGTCATTTCCGCCATACAGTGCGGTCAAGTTATCGAACACCTGGAGACAAAAGGAAGAAGACTCCACCGGATGAGTAACCATGGTGACGGCATATTGAGAATGTTACTTTATACCATGGGCAGAAATCTTAGATCTATGGGGGAGGCGAAGCAAACATTACTGTTACATCATCTTGTAAAATGGTACATTGGATTCAGAATTTTTGTTTGGAGAGGGGCTGCACCAATATTCCTCCAGAATAAGCGTCACAATTCATTTCTGTTAATGCTCACAAATTACTTTAAAAAACTACCGTAATGTTATTTTAATTCGTAAAGTGAGGAAGAAAAAAATGTCATTGTGATTTTTTTGTTGTTCTTAGAATAATGTTTGAGGCCGGACATGCAGCTGTACATACGAATATGTTGGTTATTAAAATAATAATGAAATTCCAAGGTATATAATAATGTTTTGAATATGTACTTATTTCGTGTCAATCAATACGGATCAACCTTTAATCTTATCCTTCATGTCTGTTATAATCAGACCTATGTCTTTACCTCAGGGGAGATTTTACAGCCATTGCTTGTACATCTGTCCATAAGCTGAGTGATATTGAGAGGCTGTAGTCCCAGTGCCTTTCTAGCCGTGTTGTAATCTGGAAGCCCGTGGTCCCGTCCATGCTGTATTGTGTTGGCAACATTGTCACTACGAGTGAAGCCATAAAATGGACCGTAGAAATAACCTGGGAATGACAGAAGATGGAGAAATATATGGAAATGGTCTTTGTTTAGTTTTAGTTTGTTTCACTGAAATCAAAGTAAACATAAGTATGTTGAAAATGTTTGGTATTAATTGGAACAAATTTTCTCTGTAGTCATCACATGTTGGGCCTTAAAATTATAATATTAAATCGGACCTTAAAAGGCAATCACATTCAGAAGGGTGGATCCGAGACTCTCCGCCTTTTTTAAAATATTTTTTTTAATTTTGCGACACGAATGGAACATGCGTCTTTCGTGTTAATCATTATAATTAATTATAATTTAAATGGGAGACGCCCCCCCCCCCCTGGCCTATCCGCCACTGCATGCATACATGTATTTCAGCGACGGTCTCGTGGTCGTGACTGCATTATTATACACTAACCTTGGAGATCTTCGACCACGATGTTATCATCTTCCTCGGCCCACTGAGAGGCGATACCCAGAACGATTTCGTCCAATCCATTCTTCAAAAGTAGAGACTGTCAGAATCAAGATAGAAAAAACCATGCTTTATTTAATTAGTAGATCAATTACAAAAATGGAAGACTATTATCGGGAATTCGACCAAGTATGATTGATGTTCATGATTGTCCTTTGACTGGTTCAATATATTAGGCCAATTAGAGCTTGTTTCGAAAATGTCAACCAATAATTAACCCATTATGTTTAGATACATGTACCTAACTTTGGCATCTTAAAAAAAATTGTTCTATTAAAACTTACTCCGTTATTTGATTATTTATCAAATTATGAGATTGTTTCTTCTTTTAACTTATCAACTTTTGACTGAAATTGTAGTATTCGGACTAGACCCCAAGATTACACTTAATCCCATATATTATTATCTGTTTCTGTACTAAAAAAATCAGATATAATTATAAAAGGCTGAGAGATATGTAAACTAACAGAGGAACACAGCAGAAGTTAGGTCGTATTAAAATATCCTGATAGGAAAGATTAAAGAATGAAAGGTGCAATACTTTGTTCACGTTAAAAGACATCAGAGGGGCGTTTCACAAAACTTGTCATCAGTGACAAAAGACAGTTTTTGTTATAAGCTAATGAAATCCTTGCTGCTGATTGGTTATCAGCAGATTTGTCACAGATATTTGTCATTTGTCATTGAAAAAGGCTTTGGGAAACGGGCCCCCGGAGTCTCTTGAAAGATTTGTTGGAAGGACAGGTAGAAGGTATACCATACCAAGAGGGAAACAAAGAATTAACCGGTAGGGGAACATTAAGACATGGAATGGAATGACACTTCAAGAGTGTACTAGGATGGCAGAGAATCGAGATGTACGGGGGAAATGTAGGTCCCATCATATTTCTCTCAGTTAAATCAGTACTCTATATTGACCACTTATCTTTATGATAGGATGCAAAAGTCAGAAGATAGCAAAGGGGAAATGTGAGGGGAAGAATGAAAGAGAGAGAGAGAAAGAAAGAGAAAGAGAGAGAGAGAGAGAGAGAAAGAGAGAGAGAGAGAGAGAGAGAGAGGCAATGAATCACCTCTGAGCTGGGAGAAGATACCTTGATAGATAACCAGGAATGTGCCAGTATATTATATTCATACCAAATAGATTGAATTTAAACTTACGTGCCCATCCCAGTAGGTGTTGCATAATCGAAGCCCAGGATAGCCGTCTTCTGTCACCTTGACCTTACATGAACCATTATCATTCTCTCTGTAGTAGAATAAATATATCAAATTCAATAATCAATTTATGTTTATACATTTTGTTAAGTAATTAATAATAATAGTGGGTTCTTGTATAGCGCTCATGTCAGTCAGATGATTATGATTATTAAATCAATATCGTTAGTCAGATTAATTCAATGACAGGTGTCAATTTATTATCAAATTATCTTCAAGAAGTTCCTTGTTTTTTGCATAAATTTGCACCCCAAATAAAAACTAACAACTATGTGTCACGCAAGTAGAAAAGGGAAAGGAAAAAAAGGGAAGACGTTGTGAAGGGGGAAGGGATGATAAGTAGATGGATGGAAATATTCGTTTTGAGTAACACAGAAGCAGGGCGTGGAGGGGGAGGGGGTAAGGGAATATAAGAACTTTATACCTGAGTGCTATACCAGATGGTATCAGAGTTTGGATGTATCTCATCGCTGTAGCCTCAAACTCGTTGGAGATACCTGGATTGAGATACGGCTTGTAACCTAGGGTAATCAAACAGAAAATAATGTTTTACTTTATCATGATAATTATGATGAATACACAGTACTCACAAGAATGAATGAAACTTATTTCAAGATTATTTCCTTTTTTAAAACTTTCCTGTAAAACTTTTGCCAGGCCAATTTGTTGCTCTTGATGACTAGTTTAAGAGTATCTTTGAGTGTGGTCGGCTCCTCTGAAAGAGAGACATAATTATCTAGATTGAACTTGTCATTCGTGCATCATGTACAATAACATTCATAATGATGTTTAGAAGCATGCTCTAGCTACCATTACCTGTGTAGTTATATTTGTCCATGTCACTTGCATCCATGCCTAAAAAGGCTGGTAGAAAGTCGTAAAACACGATTTTCTGGAAGAGAAGTGATATAAAAAAATTCACTTTAAAAATCATTTTGGTCTACAAAACATAAGCAATTGTAGTTAGATAGAATCTTCTCGCTTCAACAAACAGTCTATAAATGACTTACCTATGACTCTCAATCCTTGATTCTGATTGGTTCTTAATCGGTTCCCGATAAACCAATCACAATCGGTCCGTCTGTCGCATACATGAAACTGGATTCTGATTTGGTAATGGATGGTTCGTGATTAACCAATCAGAACACGTCCTTATGTGGCACGCGTGAAACTGTGCAGTGATTGGATGCGAGATGGTCATGGTTTTTGCTGGTGAATGTAATGAAATCACAGCGAAGTGTCGTACGTCTGTCTTTCTTCTGCAAGCTCACGCTCAATATAAACTGTATTTTGTCTGACTGCATACTATAAATCAAATGTTAATTTTCTCCATGTATAAACATGATAAATGATTATATGGTACTTACCTGGTAAGTTGCTGTTACCCACTTCTTAGCAATGTCATATATGTCGTTTTCCTTAGTGTTATTCGAGCACTCGTCTGCAACTCGGTCAGCCCATACATTATGCCAGCGCCAGAACAAGACGCCGATTGAGAGGAGGGCGGGGTTCTCGTTGCTATGGGGATTGCCAAGAACTGCAAATAATCAACATTTATCCATTACAAATCAGAGATTTTATTAAATTGAATGTATCATCATTAACTCATGCATTATGGAAATGATGTGTTTTCTTTCATGGGTTTGTGAATCAATACACTAGTTAAAATAACACTCAACGTATGGCGACGGTTCTATTACCATTGTTTATGCCTATCCGATCAGTGTCAAGGAGTGAATATTCATTCTAAATTTGAGATTTAAATGAGTAGCTGTTTTAGCAATTATTTTTTAAATGAAGTGTGTCTATATAGAATGATGCGAATGTGAAACATAAGACATTAAATGTTATGCCCCTGCCTTGTTTTGATTTACTGAGAATCATTACAGAATCATCCCTGAATCACCATGATTTTATAATGCTACATGTGTGTTAGGACGATGTTTGTCACTGGTGGTTAAACTGTCCTTCCCCATTATAGGAAATGCAAACATTAACACGTTATACATACGGAAGAGTCTCTCAGCTTCGTAGACTTTGTGATCCGTGGCAGGGGCATGGTTTGTGAGAGGAAACCCGGCGTAGTTCCGAGCTGGGAATTCTTCGTGTCGCTTTCCTTCTTGCTTTCTTAACTCTCCCTTTAGTCTCCCATTCTCATAAGCTCTCATCTCAGATTCCCAAACTCGGTTAGGTCCGTAGATACCAGTGCCATCGAGCCATGGGGTTACCATATTCATCTAGGAAGCATGACATCATAATAACAACAACAAGAAGAAGAGCAATAATAATAATGATAATAATGATAATAATACAAATGACAACAACAAAAACAGCAAAAAAACAAAAACGTTAACATCAATGTACATACACGTGAGTCATGGGATAATTATTATGGACAAAATGCCTTGTCTATATACGGATTTAAGCATCGAGCTTAGATCTTCACCAGTGCTATTTTAGTATTATTATATAGGAAACGATTAGACTCGATAGCCTTTTTTCTTCTTTCTTGAATTGACTTGAGTTCTATGAATTAAGTTATCGTAAGAAAATATATTTTACTTTAATCTGACAAATGAATGTACAATGAAGATAATTTGAAACATTTTAGTAACAATTGAAACAAAAATTATATGGGGAATTCATCTTAAACCGATTTTAAACAGGCGTTAACGAAATATCGGGCGAAAGGGTTATTGTGATACAAAATGAGATAAAATAAAATGTGGTTGTAATGCATGTCTTTGTTTTTCTGAGCTTGTTTCATCAAATAATTTGGGATACCAAAAATTACTTTTTACAATGTGAGTCACAAATTTTACACCGATGTCTTTAACGTTTAATCACTTTGCATGTAGAGGATATGGAATTGCTTTTATAAGCACTTAATATCTTCTTACCGTACGAATCCTTTCAGACATTAATTCCTGTATACGACTAAAGGGTGTAAAATATTCATCTAAATATTAAATCTGCAGTATTTCAGAAATTCCGCGTTTTTATTATCCCCTTTCAATTCATGTTAAGTTCATGTTTATAACCAACAGGAATTGTATTAGGAAATTGGCTTTGGAAATCCTGAAAAAAATGAAGATTCTTACATGTTATACGACAAATAAAAAGCGAGCAAAATGTTATTTTATGGCATAAAATAACATTTTATAACAGACTTTACAAAATATTTTACACAAATTCTTATTCACAACGTTAACTGAAATTGCTTTGATTTTCATTGAACATTGATTGAACATAATAATAATAATAGGCATTTCTATTTATATCTATTCCGAGGCGCATTTATTATTACCCCGGCTTTAGACTAGCTGCCGTTTATACAGCGCTCCAGCATTTCAAGGAATTAATTCCTGCCAGGTACCCACTTTTACATCACCTGGGTTGAGTGTGGCAAATGTAGATCAATGTCTTGCCAAAGGACATTAGTGCCGCGGCGGGACTCGAACCGCGGACCTTGCGATCGACAGTCCGGCGACGTATCCACTCGACCACGACAACTCTATAATAATGTTAGAGGTACTGGATTTATTTGAGTCTGTGTTGAGCTTCGCATACCTTGCACATGTTTGCATTTTTTTTTCGGTAACAAATGTAATGAATTTGAAATTGACCTTTAGTCAAACATAATCCTTGCTATCAGTTTCTACAACAAGCTCACACACACATACTTTAAAGCAAATTTCAACAAAAGAAGATTAGTTAGGTAGATTTGATTTTAACAAAGGTGCGTTTGGAGATAAGATGAAAGGTGTGGAAACATATACACTTGATTGAAGCTGGAACATTTTCAACTTTAGAAGTGCAACAATTTTGACAATATTTGATAATAATTAAGGACTCGACGCAGCTGACCGAATTTAAAAGTTCAACGTTCAACTGCATAATGTAACCTTTTTATTTCTGGATTTGGAACAAACAAATATACTTGAGTGTCCTTTATGATACGAAAGAAGTGATTAAAACTCAATCAAGTATAAACATGACTGAGAAAGAAAAAACAATCTTTTTATTTAATTAAAAAACCGACGCAGCTGACCGAATTTCAATTTTTCAAGTTTAACTGCATAATGTAATCTTTTTTATTTTTGGATTTGGACCAAAACAAATGTACCTGAATATCCTTTGTGATACAAAAGAAGTGGTTAAAACTCATATAGTATAAACATGACTGAGAAAACAATAACCTATTTAATTACAAAATTATAGAAAATTCGATTATGTTTTTTTATTACGTTTTTTTTTTTCAGGCAATATTGTTGGGGGTGGGATAATTCCCTGTATATATGGTAATGATTCCAAACTGTGGAATTTCTTTAAATAAATTGACTCGATTCGATTTCATAAAAATTTGATAAAATATTTGATACAAATTACAGTGGGTCTACAGGACGCAAGGGGCAGTTTAAACTGTTTACCCCCTACCCCCTCTTGGTAATAAATTGGTTGGATACGCCCGTGGAGATTCCTCTGTATATCGATCCTTACCTGTTCTCTAGGTACTGCCGATGATTGTCCAGTGTCTGGGTCGTAGAGACCTCTTCGATAGGGCATGATCTTTGCCCCACCGTACATACGACTTAGATCTTTAGGGATCCTCATGTTCATCCACTCGACGGGACAGCCAGTGTTAGATGCGTCTACGATTTCATTCATCACGTGTTGTGCTGCAATGTCAGGCAAGCATCATTTATTATACATATTTTTGGAAATACGTTATACAGCATTTTGAATTACTATCCTGAATTCGTTTTATCATAGCATCTATACTCAGATAATTTTGGTTGGATTACTCCTGGATCATATCCCCCCCGCCCCCCCCCCCCCCCCCCTCTCTCCATCCTTTACCATCTCTCCCTCTCCCCTTTCTCTCTCTCCCTTTCTCTCTCTCTTTCTCCCTCTCTATCTTTCTCTCTCTCTCTCTCATCTTCTCCACTATCTGTTTTTTCTCTCTCCAATTCTGATTCTGCTTTTCGTATGTTCTGTTTTTAAGATATGCCTTAATAGGGTCACATCCAGAACCTGGCATGTATATATTATTGTACTCCAAATTAAGGTCTACAACATCGATACTCACCGAAGAACGCAAGGAGTGCTGTTTTTTCATTTTTAGAACGCATGCCTGATTTTCCTTTCATGAGTAGGTTGCTGAGAGTGAGAGGGTTGGGTCGGTTAGGACCCGCAGGTGAATATGCTCCATCCGTGTACCCGACTGGTAGGCGACGGAGCAGTCGAGTTTCTAATGAAAATCAACAACAATAATGATAAATAAGTAAATAAATACTTCTACTACTACTACAGTACTTCTACTACTACTACTCCTACTACTCCTACTACTACTACTACTACTACTACTACTACTACTACTACTACTACTACTACTACTACTACTACTACTACCACTACTACACTGTACTACTACTTCTACTACTACTACTACTACTACTACTACTACTACTAGTACTACTAATGCTACTACTGCACTACTACTACTACTACTACTACTACTACTACTACTACTACTACTACTACCACTACTACACTGTACTACTACTTCTACTACTACTACTACTACTACTACTACTACTACTAGTACTACTAATGCTACTACTGCACTACTACTACTACTACTACTACTACTACTACTACTACTACTACTACTACTACTACCAGGCGCGTACGCAGAGGGGGGGGGGGTTAACCGCCCCCTCAAATTGTGTTTATGTGTGGGTACATTGGGTACATCGGAGGATACCCCCCTTACTGTTTTGCAAGTGTATAACAAAAAATTTAAAAAATTGTGCCGAAGGGTGAAGAAAAAAACTGACCTTACCCCCCCCCCCCCCCCCCCCCCCCCCCCACTGAACGAAGTATCATCGGTCGGCATAATTTTCCAATTTCCGGGACCAAAAAAAAAAAGTGCTCTTAGCGGTTTAGAAACAGCATCAATTAAAGTTTGAAACTATGGGAGTAAATCCCTCGCCAAATGACCTGATACCCGTGTTAAAAGGCCCCTTTTCACATTAAGTTACAAGACACAGTCACATCCCACCAGTTCCAAAAGAACTCCATTAGTTGCCCAGGAGTGAACACAATAATGTTGCTTTTGTTTCATTCTCCCCAGTATAATATCACTTTGATAAATAACTACATTCCGTCTATATCTTCACGCTCTCAAAACTCCTGATTACCTGATCTTCCTAAGCTGATACAAAGTTGGGTTAGTGAACCTTTCTCATGCATGGCCTTAGCTATGGAATGCCTCCCCTCCAGAGATTATGAATAGCAGATGAGTTGCAGTGTTCCAAAATATTAATATAAACACGTATTTGTCTTTAACAGGTGGATTATCTTCCGATAAAACAAGGCTATCAAGCGAGGGACGGGGGTGTGCACTAATATCCTTTGGCAAGATATTAATCTGCACTTGCTACTCTCCACCCAGGTGTTAAATGGGTACCCGGTAGGATGCGATCGTCATTGTTGGTCAAACAGTTTTTGAGCGTCATGTAACGCCTGGCTGGAATGCTCCCCAGGGAGTGGAGATTGTGCACACATTGTGTGCGGGCAAGCACTGAATCCAATGACCGGGGTAATAGTATATGTGTGAAGCGCTTAGAGACATTTGTATTAAGCGCTATATAAAAATTAAATATTATTATTATTAATACCCCTTGTAGATATACGCCATTGATTCTAGTATTGAAGCAAACTTACCATACGTCCCAATCCTCGGATCAGCTCTGTTATTATACCATCCATTCAGCTCATGGTGCTCCCTAGATTCACTCTCACCGCATAATGTAGACTCCCCTGAAAAAGAAACGAAATTATCATCATGATTAGTTTGCAAAAGAGAGTTAAAAAAAAAAAAATGATTATAATTTAGCCGAAAGAAATTTTGACCCGGAATTCCCTCATCAAGTTCTTGCTAATGGCGTCATCAATGGGAAGATAATCTTGTAAGAAAATAACGAACGATGTTACTATGTGGCTCATCAACAAAAGCTTCAGCATCAACAACAGCACATCAATAAATTATAGGAATCTTTTAGACACACTTTCATGTTCAATATGTGGCGACCTGAAAATAATGTTATCTTAATATGACTTTTTATTGAGTAACATCCAATTCAAGCCATGGCGCCTTGTCTGATGATACGTACGATAAGAAACATAATAGGGACTTTTAGATTCTGCACGACGAGAACGTGGACTGCCTTTTAAGGCAATGTGACGTCCTTTTTAAGGCACTGGCAGTGACGTCACATTGCCTTAAAAGGGCAGTCCGCGTTCTCGTCGTGCAGAATCTAAAAGTCCCTATTGAACAAATTGGAAGACGAGACGGCGTGTGTGACTACATGCGTGGCGTCACCAACCCCGGACACTATAGAACACCATGAATATGTGTTAATAGCCATTGCCATTGTTAATAGCCATTGCAATGGTAATACTTCATCGGAGGAGCCTTCCCTTTCGAATGTTTTGAAACTGAAATACGGCGCCATATAAATGCCGGGAATCATCATAATGAGTTTCACATCACAAGGTCGCCCAAAGAAATAATTGTCGGATTTGTTTTTCTCTCTATCTTTCTGACATTTACTTAAAGATAAAGTTGAGTTCTTGTCATGCGATTGCATTGTGAAAGAAAGGTGTGGAATGGATCAGAAAAAGTTGATCATGTAGCATGTAAGTATTGGGGTGTACTGCAAGGTTCTGGAGTCATCAAAATCATAATAAACTTGGCCCAGTCTTGGTAAAGTAACAGGCACTGTACACAGAAAGATGTATTTGGGACTAAAGAAATGGTGTCGGGGCTACTAACCTTGATTTCTTGCTCATTACTCAGCCAGAATACATTTTCTACCAAAATTGTTTGGCAATGACATTATTATGTAATCTTGAACATTCAGTGTAAGTTTCGTTTGAATCTGTGAGAATTCATTTTCTTTTGTTAACCAGAACTCAAGTTTATCTTTAACCCGAGGCTATAACTTTTATTATACATTGATTGCCGGTGGTCATCTGGACATCTACCCCCCCGGATTACCACCCCTAGGATAACCACTCTCTAGGACAACTACCCCCTAGGACAACTACCCCTAGGGCAACCACCCACTAGGACAACTACCCCGGACAACTACCCCAGACAAATACTCCCTAAGACAACTACCCCCTAGGACAACTACCCCGGATAACCACCCCCTAGGATAGTTGTCCGGGGGTAGTTGTCCTAGAAGATGGTTGTCGTGGGGGTAGTGGTCTGGGGTAGTTGTCCGGGGGTGGTTATCCAGGGGGTTAGGTGTCCTAGAACCATCCCCGTAGACCAGGGGTTCTCAAACTTTTTCTTTGATGGTCCAGATGTGATGTCAATGAAAGGTCCAAAACATGGGATGCCATTCGCATGAAAATTCTTTTGGTCGATCATAATACTCAAACTTAAAGGGATAGTCCACCCCAGGATTTTCTTTAGCTGACGATATAGACCTAATAATACCATGAAGAATGATACAAGTCTCATTAAAATCCATGATCACATAACGAAGATATATCGACTTTTTTATCGAAAATCAGCCGCCCCCCAAATGCAAATGCGTTACATGGGCACGAAACGATTGTGACGTATGTTGCGAGCTGCCTTCTTATTTCGGAGACATTCACTTTCGCTTTCACTTTCATTCATGATTCGTCGTGTCAGTGCGATAACACCGCGAGCGAGCGAAAGTGAATGTCTGCGAAATAAGAAGGCAGCTCGCAACATACGTCACAATTTCGATACTATCGGTTATTTTTGGGCGATCGTTTTTTGCCCATGTAACGCATTTGCATTTGGGGGGCGGCTGATTTTCGATAAAAAAGTCGATATATCTTCGTTATGTGATCATGGATTTTAATGAGACTTGTGTCATTCTTCATGGTATTATTAGGTCTATATCGTCAGCTAAAAAAAATCCTGGGGTGGACTTTCCCTTTAAGTAGAACAATTGCTGGAAAGCTAGCCGAGACTCAAGCATTACTCAGTTTTGTTTCAGACTTAGACAATCTACTCCTAAATTTTACAGTAATGACACTGGTATACTAAAGGTGATTAGGCTTGTTTTAGGTCTATATATCTGATCCAAAAAGAATTGTTATACATTTTTTAAAAGAACACCCAATTTCCTGGAATTTGATGGAACTTTCTTAAAACTTTCAAAATGCCTCTAACGTGCATTTGTTCAATTGGATGAATTTTTATTGGGAGACCAACGTCGTACAAGTTGTCGCATAGTTCCAGATAATGAACTTTAAACTTTAAATTTTGCGAGCGAGCAAAAATGTATACTTAATTCAAAGGAATGGGGTAAAAATTATATATTTTTCAGCGGCGGATCCAAGATTTTCAAAGGGGGGGGGGGGGGTCGACGCCAACGAATGGGCGAAGGACACTGCAATCGCGCGTAAACGCTAGCACTTCTAGGTGGGGTCCAGGGGCATAGCACAAAGATGTTTGAATATATAATTATATATGTATAATTATATACATTATTTAGTGGGGCTTATTTTGCTTTCTAATGGATCCGTACAACATAGCAAAGTTTGGGAGCACGGCAGGACGCTCTTGAGTTTTAGCAATTTTAGCAATTTTAGCAATGAATCCTTCACTGAATATAAAGGACTCTTGCTATACATTGTTACCTTTCTTCGCTCCAGTGATCTCAGTAAGGCAGCAGACAGCAAGAAATTGTGTAAATAATAAAAAGTCCACAAGAATGGTTGTTAGAAGCTTAAACTACATAAAACCCACCATTTTTCCTAAGGACACTTTTATACAACAAAATGTTGTTTTGGGAATTAGTTCTATCTTTACAGATGGGATGAAGGGGGCAAAGCCTCTGCCGGGAGTACAGGGAGCGGGCCCCAGGGAAGTTCTTGAATTTTGGAATTAATATTTCACAAATTAAAAAAAGCCAGCACGAGCAATAAAAATTGAATTTCCTCCTTGAAAGTCACATAGCCCCTCTCATTTTATTTTAGAAATAATCTCTTTTTCTCTCTTAAAGACAACTTTATAGAACTCCTGTATCGTTTTGTCTTCTTAGGCACATGTCGAGCCAACTCATCGGAAAAGTAATCTGTAAGTGTAAATGTAAGTTTCATGATCTTCCTTTTTTCTTTCTCTGTCTGTCTGTCTGTCTCTCTTTTCTTTTCCTCCACCCTCTATCTTGTTCTCTTTTACATTATTTTCCCTTTTCCCATTTTCTTTCCATCGTTCTCTCTTTTCCCCATTTCCATTATTTTAGACTGCCAAAAAAGGAGGGCCGCGGCTGATTCGACGCCGCCCCCCTCCCCCCCCCCCCCCTCTCCCGATCAGCCAGTGATGTATACGTTGGTGCAGGCAATATGCATAACCTACGGTGGGATTTGGTTTCAATCTAATACGTTGCCAATCCGTTACTCAAAGTAGCAATTTTTATTTTATTAGTATATTTCTTCTGTTCCCCCTTCTCTCTGTTTCTATAGCTAAACAAATAAAATGATAAGATAGTGAAAATGTTTACTTTTCAGAATTTACATTCCTTTTGATTCTTTGAAGATTCTATAAAATTCCTTGACACTTTCAAAATTCTGTATTTTCCTTAGAATAGGGCAATTGGTGCCTCTGTCTTGGGCGATCCGGATTGGCATGCCCTGCGGTCCGGTCTTTGAGAAGCCCTCCAGACCGACTACCCACAAGAACGACCAAATAAGGCTCTATAGTTGGAGATATGAAAATGTCGGTCTTGTGAGCTGACGGTCTCGTGGGTATAAAGAGCGGTGGGGGTGGGGGGGGGGGGGGGTATCCTTGTAATGGTTCTGATTAATCAGCTTTAAGCTAAAACAGATGAAAGTGGATATACAATGATTGTTAGAGGTCTGGAAATGTTATGGAACCATGGAGCATGTAGCACAATGCTTGCTAGACAGAATCAGATCAGATCTATATTCAATTTAATGACTAAAGTCCAAGCAAGAAAGGTCATTTTCAATTCACAATTCACAATCTAACAATAAATAAACTGCTTCCTTTATCTCGCGTTTCTCTCCCTCCTTAAACCGGATTCGATTGGGGCACGTGCCCCTGTGCCCCTCACAGATGTGGACACCCCACTTATCCTCCTTTAAAGTTGAACGCCATGCTCATATAAGAGAAGAAAGGTGAGAGGGAACAAGATGTAGGAAGACAAGGAGATAGAACGTGTGAAAGAGAGAATTTTAACGAAAGAGATAAACAAAATGATTTTTTTTCTTTCTAGATCGATGGCGCGTTTTAAATAAAATAATGATGTGTTTATTTTTCATTAGTTATATGAAATAGAGCAGAGACAAAAAAAAAAGCTTTGGAGGTTTGTGAGTACGTGCAAATTGCTCGATTTTAACTAGCGTGACGCGAGTCACGCGACTGATACAAGATATCGACGGCGGGGAACGGGAGCAACAAGACAAAAATGAAATGGACTATGAAACTAGTAGGCGTGGATACCGACACCTGTACTCAGACATGACGAATACTACAAATAAAGTTGTTACAATCTCCAAGGTGTTGATCTAAATACCCACATCAAAGAAAGGCCTAAGTTCTTGTTTGTATCAAATAATTTGCTAATTAATAAGTTAGCGAAGTTAATCAGTGCGGAAAATAGAGTGAAGATGCAAGTGGTAAACTGCAAGCTTCGATATGGGCTTTGGGAATCATAGAAATTGTTTTGTTCACAAACTGATGATCTTTCTATACAAGTCATGAACATGAACTGTATCACTTCGAATGAGCGACGGATTTCGCAGTGATACAGTTCATGACTTTTATAGTCGATGCAAGTCCCATCTTCTAGTTTGTACATGTTTAAAAAATGGTCAGATTGCTCTTTTATTTAGTATAGAATTGCCGGTAATAATTGTATTTATTGTAATTTACTGAGATATACATCAATATCTTGTCTTCAGTAAAGATTAATTCATATCCTATTCCAAAGGTAATAGAAAAATAAGTCAAATCATGATTGTGTTGAAGAATTCGAGTGTGTGAGTTTATTTAAAAAAATCATATGTAGATATTACCACTTTTCAAATAAAGATCAGGGGCATATTTTACATTTTTTGTCCCGATTCCTGCATCATCTCCATTAGTTTGGATATTTATAAACTCCTCTTCTGGCATTGAACTTGATGACTTTGGTGACAGACAGTTCATGAGAGGAAATATCAGTTGCCCCGTGAAAAACATTTTAGAATATACCATTGTCGTTCCATTTCGGAGATACCATTAGCAATACCAGTTGTGCGGGAGGACTACCTCTCACTCACTTCCCAATAGAATCATTACAAGTGGAAATGGGTGAATTTCCTTTGGATCTATATAAGGAGACAGATTTGTCAAGTAAATTTAGACAAAGTATTGAAAGTTACCCAAACCTTCCACTATCACTAAAGATCGGGCCATGTTGGCAATTTGATCATATCAAGGGAAAAGCTTTTCTTAAGAAACCTTTCGGGTATAGAACCTAGAATAAAATAAAAGACTTCATGACATGCAGAATCTGCCGTTCCATCCCCATTCCCAGCATGGCTTTTTGAACCCCCACTGGTTTCGACCAAGCTCTCGGACTACATTTAAAGCCGACCATCCGAATAAACTACAGCAAAAAGCTTAGTTTTTATTAATACGAAATGATCGAACCAGTTGCATATATACATTTTCAAGTTCATTTCAAGTTAATTTTATTCAAAACCACACAAAACATGATGTAATTTGTTACAAATTATAGGTTCCGGAGAAGGGCCAATGCTCGGCTGCCTTTTATATCCCACACTTTTCTGTACATCAATGCAAAAGATCAACGAATTTTACCTCTTCGTATAGAGCCGAGTTGGCTGCCATTGTTCTTGCCCTTAGATGAATCGAAGAAACAAATATATATACAGAAGCAGTCAATTTTAGTCAATATCGAATCTTATGTCACAGAAATATTTACAATAGAGGGATTGAATTCTCTTTGGAATAGATTCTAGGCCACGGTGGGATAGTGGGAAATGAAAAGGCAGATTTCTATGCAAACAAAAAGATGATACCCAATCGGCTTTAAAGACTATTCAGCCAGACTTTATCTCACAATATTCTTGTAAATAAGGGTGTTTTTCCTACCGGAAAAGAGCTCATTTACATCACCTGGATGAAGTGTCTTGCCAACGGATATTAGAGGCTTAGTGCCAGGCTGGGATTCGAACCTGCATGTACCCAAGGGGCCAGAAATCCATTTTTAAAATAAAAGTGCCAGAATAAGAATTTGTGCCCAAAATATTGTTATTCAGCAGGAAATAATTGAAAACCAACATTAAAATCATTCAAAAGTCACAGTTATGTGGGGTCCCGAAAAGTCACATATATTTTCACTCAGCTTACCTGCTCACCCTACTTAACTTTTGATGCCATAAATGAAATCCTTATGCAATTTCATTTCAGAAAATGGATATTTTTGTGGGGATACAAGATTTCAAAATTTGGGAGGTGTAACGCTAGGGATGGCGATCTCAAAACATATGGGGCCCGTTTCACAAAGCCTTTTTTCAATGACAAATGACACAAATCAGTGACAAATCTGCTGATAACCAATCAGAAGCAAGGATTTCAGTAGCTTATAACAAAAACTGTCATTTGTCACTGAAGACAGGTTTTGTGAAACGCCCCCCAGGTCTCATAGAAGATTTTCAATATTTGCATTCGGTAAAGTTTTGTCTGGCGTGTCTTGTTTACCCAGGGTAGCTTCATTAGTATTAATACTGTTTCTCCCTGAGGGCCCTGCAATCATGTCATTACACATGCTTTAGCCGAGCTACCTTGAAAAGGGCCTCAACCTTCCAAGGAATTTCTTCCTATATACACCGATTCGGGCGACTTCTGGTGGAAGTGCGCCCTCATAAGGTGACGCCATAACTGGGGGGCGTCTGACTGATCTAATTAATATTTACGTTATGCATGGTCTACTCTTCAGAGTCTTACTGTTACATTGTAAGGAATAAAGTAATAGTTAAGTAAGAAAGAATTAGTCTAGCCCTTGCACTCTAGAATCTAGGCCTATAATACTATCGGAGAAGCCCCCCAGTTATAGCGCCGCCACCGGCGGGCAGGTACATAAAACCCCCAAACCGAATCGGTGTATACCTAGTAAACCATTTACCTCACCTATCGCTTTCCATTCAGTATTCTCTTTTTTTTATGGTGTCATGAGGGTACTAACAAAAGGTATCTCATTTCAAAAGAATGCAAATATATGACGTGGATTTCTGGTGAAGGGATTCATCTCCATCTTTTGAATATTGCTAATCAACTGTGTGTTGTTCACGCTCCAATTTCAGGTTCCTCACTGCACAAATATATTTTTTTCTCTCATTTATAGTTCAAAGTTGTTTTTTTCTTCTTCCAGGCCTTTTTTTGTAACAATTTACAAAGTTTTGAAATATAAAACATGAACAGTAATCGTGTTAGCATGAAAGCAACTCGAAAGCAAGATGACGAAGGGGAAATGTGCTAATCAAATAAAGCACATATATCTTTTTTTCTTTAAAGTACGATACAAGCAGAACTAGATCAAATGGTATTATAAAAACCAGCAAGGATATGCGAACGGGTTTCTCTTGGTATAACACTAATATATTTGCTATCACTAGAATTTCCTTATTATTATACCAGTATTAGAGAGGAGATCATGCACTAATATCCATTTCATAAATAGGATTTTCATGACATTAAAAACTCGTCCAAATTGTAGCTATGTACAAAAAACATATTTTCCGTCTCTTTTTTGTTGTCGTATTTATGTCACCGTTTCCTGCAAAATCACAGAAGGCGGTCTTTTCCTGTTCCAGGGCTTTTCCAAACATGCTATTCCTGTCTGCGTATGAGTTCCGGATCTGTCATTTCATAATTATGACATCGTGCACGCATGATAGATAGAAATTTTGCGATAACATTTTGTGTTTTAATTGGGATGATGTGCACATTTCAAGGTTCACGAATTTGAAAAGAAATTAGGTTATTTCTTAAAAGAATAACACATTTTACGAAAAGAGGTCATATATTTCTGGGAGGAACCTGCTACTATAGAATAACATACTAGAACAACATGCCGTGAAGGGTACATTTAAAAAAAAAAAATACGCGATGAGCCCAAATGGGTTTTGTTGTTATATATAGATCACATTTTGTTTACCAGTTTTCAGGCAGCATGATTCATGAAGAATGCTCTTGAAGGTCCTTAAATAGGGGGTCATTTTAGAGAACCTTTTTGAATGATTATGAGGTGACGTCACCAAGAGCGAATTAAGGGATGATTGTGTTCTTGCATGACTATCATCCTGCCTACACAGAATACAATGAAATTTACTTTAAAAATTCACCAACCCTTAACAGCAGACCAATTCAACTGCTATAGGCCTTTTGAACAAGGAAAATGTCCTTTCATGATGATTATATTTCAAATGTATCTTTTTGTGAATATCCAAGTTTCTTTCCATTTCTCTCCTTTTCTCTTTGCGGTTTACATCACTGTAAAGGCTCACATGATTTAAAATGTTTGCTTATCGTACAACTCCACTTGTGTGTTGAATGTGCAAATGTGATACAACTTGTAATCCAGATTAGAACTGAAGAAATAGGCATTATCAAGATGGATTCGTGCACGATTAAAACACTTCAATTAAGAAGTTAGATACTGCTTTAAATATTCAATCTAAGCATTAGATTTTCAGATCAACACCATCGATAATACAAGTTATCATGATGAAAGAATGATATTTTGTATATAATGATATTTAGAGCCCTGCAAAACTGCATCATAAATTGAATGTGCCATCTTCTAATGTTCAATGTGATCAATTTTAGCTGTAAAGGCTAAACCGACCACCTAATTGGCTAAACACAATGTTAATTCCAGTGCATATAGGCCTATAGCGTCCACATGATTTTATACTTTTGCATTAATCTTGTGCCACAACTTCTTTCGAAAAATCAACTCAAGTGCAAGTTCTATACACTTATTGTATGTCCCATAGAAACCAAGATTTCATAATATGTCATTGCGATGTTCACAAAATTTAAAAGATGGCGTGTAAGGCAATTAATTGAAATTGCCTGAAGTTGCTTTTTAAAATGTATTTACGATCGTATTAAATAATGAATATAATGTATAGATTAACAATTAAACGTATACAAATCCAGTTTTTAAGTAATATACAAAGTAATGGTTTGCATCTTTAGAAACGTTTGGAACGCTAAAACATTCTTTCTTAAAAGTAAGTACGGGTCATAATGGTATTTTGAATGTCGTATATACCGGGTTTATGCAATACTGATCAAAAGCTTAACATTTGAGAATTCGTAAAGTGTCCATAAGTTTTATTTGCCTTCATGAATATTCTTTGCCCTAAATTTAATCAATACATATGACACATGATAATGTAGACTGCACTTTTACTTTAAGAGCCCAAAGTACACTACGCGATCGTCCTGCGATCTAATTTACGAAAAAATGTCAATTTTACTAATCTAAACAAACATCATCTTCCTGATTTAGCTTCTAAATAATGATAAGCATACTAACAGTCACAATTTGTTTCATTAAAGTCGTCTAGTAAGAATAAAAACCTAATCGGCTTCAAATCGTAGACAATCGCATTAACATCACTACGATTCTGAGCCGACTTAGCATTTCCTCTTCCAAGGAGGCATGAAATTCTTTTAAATTTAGATTTTCATCTTCACTTGACTATTCACATCGTCGGTCATTAAGATGTTACATGTTTAAATGTTCGTATTAAATTCTATTGCAAATTCATAAAAAAATAGGTTCCTAGTCGGACCATGACCTGTGTGGAAGGCATATACTGTCAATAAATTGTGAGAAAAGGTGTGTTTTTCGTGATGACTTACCTGGTACTACGATGGCAATCAGTGAAATGATCACAAGGAATATAAACCTATCTTGCTTCGTCATCGTCATTATCACCATCCTCGTCGTCACCACGATCTCCGACAAAGGCATGCGTTGACTGTCTGGTATAAGAGTGGAGAGTGATAGGTAGTGATATTAAAAATCAGTGTTTGACGGGAGACTATAGACTAGTTGATCGTATCCCCTTGATTCTAAACACCCCCGCTATCTAGGAAGGCAGTGGCGCTCTGCAAACCATACAATTTGCCCAAAACATCGTAACTTTTTACACTTCAGCCACCTGTATGCCGAGTTTGCCTCATTTAACAAAATGAATGCAAGATGAAAATCATTCTAGTAGGATAAAGGAATCCTTTTTTAGATTATTCGTCTATAAGATGATATTGACGACCTTAACAAAATTCTTTCATGAATAGTATGTTGATGTACTTCATTTATGTCTGCTCAGAATTTTCATAGGTGATAAAACACGGATTTCTCTTGTCAACGTTATTTAATCTCCAATGCCAAATGGCTGCATGCCCAAAGGCATCGAATTTTTCAAAAACATTAAATTAAAACATATTTTATAATACACGACAAAAAAATCAGATAAGATTCTTTAGAGCAAATCTGTTTGCTTGTTGAAAATGGTATGGACCTCATTTTATAATCGATAGTTATGACTGTATAAACATATAAATAATTATATCGTTCATTATATTATCCATAATATAAATGGAATTCTTCTTATATTATTATCAAACTTGAAGAGAAATGAATTTTACCTCCATTAAAGGTTTCTAACTTTTCTTGTTCTTTCGGAGATATTCCTAAATCATTTCATTCTAAAACAGCTTGATAAACAATTTCATGACCATAATCAAAGTTGTAACTACTATTTTATTAATTGAACACTGCTGAATGGTGTGTCCGTTCACACTCTAGGCACCTAGCTTCTCAACTCCATTTGAAAGGATGTTGTTTACTGTTCACATGTCGCCGGGATTTTTTTTGTTTTGTTTTTTATTGATAACATGCAGATATAGATCTAATAGATTATATACAAAAGGCCACTTCACAGAAATGTTTGTTTGATATTGAGTGCGATAATCTTATCACCAATCAAAGGTTTCATAATATAGAAATTATTCATCAAGGGCATACGTGGTTACATTTGTAGGTCATACTGTTTTAAAAGACGGGGGGGGGGGGCTTCAGGAGGGGCCTTAGGAGGCCAGGGGCGCTTTTTTTTGCCTCATTAACAAATAATGAATGCAAGATGTAAATTATTCTAGTAGGATAAAGGAATCCTTTTTAGATTATTCGTCTATAAGATGATATTGACGACCTTAACAAAAGTCTTTCATGAATAGTATGTTGATGTACCTCATATAATCTGCTCAGAATTTTCATAGGAGATAAAACAGGGCTACATTTTGTAGGTTAGACTGTTTTTAAAAGACGGGAGGCCTTATAGGGATGGCAGGGGCGGGGAAGGCAGTGGCGCTCTGCAAACCATACAATTTGCCCAAAACATCGTAACTTTTTACACTTCAGCCACCTGTATGCCGAGTTTGCCTCATTTAACAAAATGAATGCAAGATGAAAATCATTCTAGTAGGATAAAGGAATCCTTTTTTTAGATTATTCGTCTATAAGATGATATTAACGACCTTAACAAAAGTCTTTCATGAATAGTATGTTGATGTACTTCATTTATGTCTGCTCAGAATTTTCATAGGAGATAAAACACGGATTTCTCTTGTCAACGTTATTTAATCTCCAATGCCAAATGGCTGCATGCCCAAAGGCATCGAATTTTTCAAAAACATTAAATTAAAACATATTTTATAATACACGACAAAAAAATCAGATAAGATTCTTTAGAGCAAATCTGTTTGCTTGTTGAAAATGGTATGGACCTCATTTTATAATCGATAGTTATGACTGTATAAACATATAAATAATTATATCGTTCATTATATTATCCATAATATAAATGGAATTCTTCTTATTATTATTATCAAACTTGAAGAGAAATGAATTTTACCTCCATTAAAGGTTTCTAACTTTTCTTGTTCTTTCGGGGATATTCCTAAATCATTTCATTCTAAAACAGCTTGATAAACAATTTCATGACCATAATCAAAGTTGTAACTACTATTTTATTAATTGAACACTGCTGAATGGTGTGTCCGTTCACACTCTAGGCACCTAGCTTCTCAACTCCATTTGAAAGGATGTTGTTTACTGTTCACATGTCGCCGGGATTTTTTTGTTTTGTTTTTTATTGATAACATGCAGATATAGATCTAATAGATTATATACAAAAGGCCACTTCACAGAAATGTTATCAGAGCTTGTCAACTCCATTGATATTGTTTACCGTTCACATGTCCCTGCGATGTTGTATTGATAACATTGAGATATACAGTACATCAGATTATACATTATGATTATTTCTTTTTCTCTCTCTCTCCCACATATTTTCCCTTTTCTCTAATCCCTTAAAATTCGAAAAGGATTTTCATTATTCATAATTAATATCCTTACCTTCCTTCCAAAACTCAGTAAAACATTTCGAACAGTTCTTAGAGTATGTTGCTTTATCCTATTGTGACTAAACATTATTTCAGATTATAATAAATTGGTTTGAGAGCAAATATAACAGCTGAAACATAATCTACAGTTATATAATTTGTTTCAGGTACACTTTCTGAAATAAGGAAGAGGGAAAGTACGTGGGAGAGAGAGAAAAAGAAATAGATTATATAAATACACATACAGAACGAACAAATAGATAGACAGAAAAGAGGTTTATAAAACGGGGGATAAATAAGGAGATTGAAAAAAGATACACAACAAGAGAATTAGGAGACAATAGAAGATATCCGCCCACAATAGTATAAACATAGGAACAAGAGGTGTTTCAATTCAAGTTCAGTGTCGATTGTAAGTCGGTAAAAACGATCATCAATGGCTTTATAATCTGACCTATATAGCTCTAAAAAAATACCAAGGAATCATTACCCGTTATTAAATTCATCCTGAAAAAATAGTTAATTTATGATATCACACAATTTTGCTTACTCATTCACTCTATGTTTGCATAAAAGATTATCACTGGTTTCAATAGACCAACTACTATATTTCTTCGTATTATTTAAAAGGGTACACTGATTCAAACAAATCAAACAGAACAGATCACGTGATTCACAAAAAAAAAATCATTTTCATGAAAGAATTAAAGGGTGTACATAATAATTTAGGCTTCCGGCAAAATGCTCCATCACCAATTGTTCTGGTTTTCATTGCGTCTAAAATAAAGGGTATGTGTGCGTTTGAAATCGGGTATTAGGTTGGTTTAGGGTTAGGGGTAGAGTTAGGGTTAGATACAGTGTTGGGTCAAGGATTGCATAGAATAAATGTTACACCATAATAAACAAATTGGCTTGATGTGTTCAGCGCTTCAGAATATATTCATTATCTTAAAGGACATATAAATGCCTGAATGGCTGAATCTGAAGAAAAAAATCTGAATAAAACTTTAAAACTTCTACAAATCGAACTGAAAGAAAAAAAAAACACATCGTTTTCCAATTCATAACGCATTTTGCAATGTCATGTACTGCAATTATTACTGTCAGCTCATATCAATATTACATTCATAGTTTTACATAATTATTCGATATGTTCTCTAGACCTCACTCATAATACCATGATAAGAGAATGATATGTTCTCTAGACCTCACTCATAATGCCATGATAAGAGAATGATATGTTCTCTAGACCTCACTCATAATACCATGATAAGAGAATGATAATCAAACAATAAGACTCATTTCACTCACCTTGCCTCTGTCCAACAGTCTTGGTTAAGATGATGAACGCGAGTCAGCTCTCGGTCTGCCCTCTAGAAACCTTTCTCTCTATTCCACAGAAATAAGAAAAGACTAGAGCGTTCCTCATTAGCCTTGATTCAGCGCCACCATAGGGGCGCCGCTATCGATGGGAGAGGAGGGGCTAGGACCTTCTAGAATCGTTTTTGCCCTTTTGTGTTGTTGATACATGTTCGTTCGATTGTTTGATCGGACGACACTTTCTTTTGTTATTATCGCTATCGCTGTTGTTTAAAGCATGGCTTTTCGGCTGGCAAAGTTTCCGTAAAACTTTAGCCCGACAACGCCCCCCCCCCCATATAAAATATTCTTGCGACGCCCCTGATGTCCAGGGAAAACGGTCGATATTCATAAACACCTTGCTACCTATAGGGCGTAACCAGCAGAAACACCGATAGTTCATAATGTCTTCTATTACAACCATCTGGATATAAGTAATTTTATTTTAAACAGAATTTTAGACTTGATTTCCTGGTAGAATTGATGGAATAAACTTCTTAATCCATGAAATGAATGTGTAATACAGGGAATTTGTTGTTGTTGTTGTTGTATTCGGTTGCAACAATATGAACTAACTACGAATTAATTGATCCTCCCCACATAAGTTTTACATTTCACATTATGGATTTCTATATTTACTATCACGGATAAGTTGACCTAATTTAAGAACGACTCTGGATTTGAGAGTGGTAGCCGAACCCTTCTTTACCCCCAGACACACCTCCTTCTAATGAACTTGCCCTTTCAGAGAGAGACCTTTCTAACAAAGAGCCACTCTCTTCACAACATCTTCCCTTTGTAATAGTGTTCATCGTTGTCTCTACACGTACTATTCGACCTTCACAAACCGCCGTTCCCATCCATTTCAAATACCAATGCCTTTAAACAATGCTGGCCCAAGACCTAGAAATCTTTGCTCTCCTTCTTTTAACATCAGAGCATTGTTATGGAGTGAGACTGAACAAGACACAAATATTATTTTTGCGTCAAAACTAGAATGTTGTTTTTGACACCGGGATGACAGTAGTCACAGTATCTAAAGGCTTGCATACACGTTTGAATTAATTTGTCCACTGTGTCAGCCTTCCGTTTGGTATCACCAAAGATGAAAAGAGTTCTCTGTAGAGTTGGTAAAATCGTAAATTTGTTTTGAAATATTCGAACATAAACAAATGAATTATTTAACCATCATAATGGCACGTCGTCAGTAATTGTCTGGTGTAACTTCAATTCAACTCACAAACGGAAGACAAACAGAAAGCAATGACATAAGAATTTAACTTAGGTATATACTAAAAAAATTGTCTATTCGAAAACAAAATAAGGCACTATAGTGAGTTAAACCTATTTTACAAAATAAACACAGTAAACATGTATAATTGCATTAAAAATAATGAGAGAGTAAAACATGTAGATTGCATGAGAGTCGGGCCTAATATTTGTCCTGATGATATAGGTCAAATTTCTGCAAGATCGATTGACTTTTGTTACACAAAAATGGGGGAGGCAGGGCAGGGAGGATTTGTTTTCCCTTTCTTTTTAGATATTTTAGGTATACACTTCCATTGGAGCTCACATATATGATTATGAATGTTCTTGTCATGTTATGTTATCTTGAACATTCGTGAAAAGAAAATAATCTTTAAAAAAAAGACACTGTCGTAATGATTTTATTGCGTTTACTATTTTCTAACCAATCTGAATTATTAAATTAATAAAAATGGACGAGGTATCACCGAATTCCAATATTCAGACATCAACTCAGACATTTTATTGATTCAAGTACATTAGCAAAGACGAAATATATGCTTAATCATTTATTTCATTGTTCCATTGTTGCCACGTTTGTACACACTATGAATATGACTGACAAAGAAAGCGGACAAAATATACAGTTCCTCAGGTACACAAAGGAACATCCCTTCACTGCTATTATGTACAAATGTGTAGAACAGGTGTCACATGCATATTCACCTTTTTACATAATAGCAGTGAAGGGATGTTCCTTTGTCTACATGAGGAACTGTATATTTTGTCCGCTTTCTTTGTCTGTCATGTTCATAGTGACACCTCCATTACTAACTTCTTATATATCGGTCACGTAACGCTCATGACGATCCAATATGTCTTTTTGCACACGAGGCGTTATTAATGTTATCTCTTCACCATGCAACAATGTTTATTCCTTTTAGCTCTGAGTTATGCATTAGAAAATATGTCGATAATGTAACATCTTACATCACATGTAACTCTTACATCATATTCATATAATGGGTTATCTAAAGTTGAGAATGAGCCAGTTCGTAGATACTATCTTCGCATGGGTGAATAAAGGTCGTTTGTACAAAACTGGAAATCGCATCGAGACGAATACTGGATACGCGTTCATGAAAGTTGTGTAATAATTTTTAATTTATGCAGCGATGGTACATTCTATGATACACAGGTGGAAATATTCTTTTCAAGAGGGCAAACAAAAATGTCCTCATGAAGTACCTCCATCGTCATTTACAGTGAATATTCTAACGGACACCGTAAGTGGCACTTCTATATAAAAACTACCTGTGGATATTTGGGGTCATAGTACGAACTGGTCGAATAGTTCTTTTCCCACAATCAGTAAAATCTATTTTGGTAAGCTTTCGTTTGCTGTGCTACAAGACATCTCCCAAGGTTGATCAAATATCAGGATATTATATTGCACAATGTTAGAATATATAATTAGATGTATATATAGATCATTACATAAGCAACTATTTTTACTCGTGTGTCAAACATTCGTGTTCATTATATAATAGATAGTCCGTTTATCTTTCTCGTCACCACAAGACTGGGATAAATCTGGGACTCATTTTATTTCAATTTTGGAAGTCTTTTCTAAAACGTGAAGTTTTTCACACTTCAAAAATGAATTAAAATAACATCTTATACAAAAATGAGTTCCTAAATATATGTCAATTCAATTCAGCTTCAATTAATTACATGTCATGGTAGATATGTTCTGTCCTATTATTTCGTTTGTGTTATAGCTTTTGAAGCTTTTCTTCTGGTCTTACATTTTGATTTCATCCATATCATAAATCAAATAGAACACCAATATCTTTATCAATATGAAGCGCATTTGTATTGATATATTCTTTGTACCCCATTCGAAATAAGCTATTTATTATCGTTTTAGCTTTCATGGGTCATCCACGTCATGTTTCATTCTCTCTCTCTAATGTATATTTCACGATTTAAATGTACTTTATACTTGACAACTAATCTATCTATCAATCAATCCACCAATCAATCAACCAATTGATCAATCAATCAATCAATCAATATACTCATCAACCAATCAGTCTATCTATCAATCAACCGATTCGTCAATCGACAATCCGTCATCTAATAATTGATCGACCAACCAATCAACCAATCAACCAATCAATCCATCAAATGAATTAATCAAACAAATCAAATGATTCAAGAACTATCAATAATTCAATCAATTAGTCATATCAAATCAAATCAAATCAATCGATTCATCATCAATCAATGTACCAATCAAGCAGTCAAATAAAATCAATAGATAAATCAATCCAGCAATAACCTTCGATCAATCAATCAATTCAATCAGTTATTCAAATCAAATCAAATCAATCCGTCCTTCCATCTATCAGTCAAGCAGTCAATCGATCACTCAATCAATCAAGGTCCCGAAATGATTATGATAATGGCGTAGCGTTAGTGCCCATTGTGGGGGGCACTAGAAATGTGGGGGATCCTCTCTTACTGGGTAAATAAAATTCGAATATACCAGGCTATACTGACCAGGGATGAAGATGCTGGTTGTAGGCTCATTTGAAGGGAGCCAGTAGACGCCAATTAGCATTACATGTAGCTGTAAAAAGAAGTTACTTTCTTCTGACAAAAGTGAAACTTATCTGTGATATCTTACAAAGTATCTGGTAATAATTATGTATCTGTTTAGGTTCAATAACGTTTGAAAAACTGTTTGACTTTTCTGAACACACACGTGAAGGTGTTTTTAACGAGTTTTTCTATTTGCTCATCATTTCCTATGCAATACGGTGCTGAACATACAGCAAAGGCTTTATCAAATTGATAGAATGCGCACACTTGCTCATCCAACCACATAAACTTTCGCATCCTACCGGGTAGGATTTATGTTTCCTCGTATTTGTGCATGTAAATGTCATGATGATTTAACTGTCATTTTAGGTGCTTATCTATCACATAATATCGTTCAAGTTATTGATAAGCACCTAAAATGACAGTTAAATCATCATGACATGCACAAATACGAGGAAACATAAATCCTACCAAGTAAGATGCGAAAGTTTATGTGGTTGGATGAGCAAGTGTGCGCTTGTAAAATAGCGACTGGCTAGAATGCTCCCCGGGGAGTGGAGAATATGCATACATTGTGTGAGGGTAAGCCTGAATCCGATGACCGGGGTAATAATATATTTGTAAAGCGCTTAGACAAATCGTTGTATCGATGTATTAGGTGCTACATAAAAGCGGAATATTAATATTATTATCCGAAGATAATTGTAAACAGACAACATCTAGCTAGCGAAAACTTAAAGCCCACCGCAAACTATGCGATCTGACTACGATCAGATTTTGGAAGAATTTAAAATAGCACTTGATATAAGCATTCAAACATGTAAAATATTAAAGATCGAGGTTCCGAATAGTCATATGAATCATATGATTCATAAATATGAATTACAACAGATCGCTAACTTCATCGTAGAAAGAAAAGCTAAATCGGCTCAGAACCGTAGAGAGGTTAGACCAGAAGAGCGATATCATTGTCTGTGATTTGAAGCTGATTCGGCTTTTATGCTGACCAGAAGGCTTAAATGCAGTAAGATTTTTATTTTAATATTCATAGAATCCAAATCGGGAAGAGTGTTAGTTGTTTAAAACTTCACACCCAATATAATTGGTTCATTCACTTGACTCTTAATCCAAGGGTTGACGGTTCGTATCCCAGCCCGACACTAACTATCCTTGGCGGGACGTTAATCCACGTTTGCCACTCTCCATACAGGTGTAAATACGTACCTCGCAATCGCTAGGGTGATGATAATCACAGGGCCCTCAGGGAGATCAGCATTGAAGCTGATGGGGCTCCCCTGGTTAATCAAAATTATTATTATCATTTTTATAGTTGACATTTCTTTGAAAATCGAAACGCAGTAGGGTCGTATAGTGTGCGATGGGCTTAAAGGAGATCTCACCCCAAAGAATAAGTGTAGGTATTCTGAAAAAGGAGATGCACTCCTGCCCTTTGATGTAAAATATTCCTTACGAAAATGTACACGAGATGTATAAATGAAGATGTTCTTAGCATGAAGTGATGCCTTTTTTCATGACATAGGCGCAGCCATTTTCTTGAAACATGACGTACCAGTTGAAGTTGTACATGTAACATTCACCCACCAACCTTTAACTGGAAAGACTTTTTAACCAATAACAAAACCTTTACTTTACATAGCTGAGAAGAAAATACATAACAGGGGAATTATTGTAACTAATTATTAAAAAAAAACTAAAATATAGCAGTTGACAAGTCTATTTCATTTATGAGAAACATTCACCCCAGAAGAGCCCCAACTTATTTATGCAATTTGCGTTCTGGCAATTGTAGTACAAAGGATAATAGCAGGTGAATGAAATGCTTCATCACCACACACACCTGTGAAGGAAACGTCCATAAGTTTGAATATACATTTACTTGATAAACGCCTTCACATACGTCACGTTATCAAGAAAATGGCGAGGTCCATGTCGTGCTGAAGAAGTGTACATTATTCTTGCGTTATGCCTCTCTCAAACACTTTGGTGGGGAATTTCGTAGATCAATGAGAAGAATATAATAAATCTCTTAGAATAAGTAAAGTTAATTCTTGGGATGAGGTTTCCTTTAAAGTCTTCTTTAAACAAAAATCACAACACATATACATTTGGTTTACTATCGAAAGAGCCCAATTTGCAGAAGAGTTTGCGAGAGGGCGTTTTCCATCCGTCGCACAGCCGATATGGAATTAGTTGACATAGAATAAATTAGCAAGTCAACCCTACTACGACTTCTCATTGACTGTTTCTTCAAGTTGTGAGAACTTTTGTTTTTGCATTAACGAATTCTCCAAACGTCGAAAATTCAGGAATGTAAAGTGAAGAAAAAAATTCCCCGCCATATCGTACTTGGAGGTATAGATTTTAAGACTCAAGAATGTAAGCCTTGTGACATTCCATGAGATGTAATCTGGTTGGAAGTACCATGCAATTTAAAGCACCAGTCAAAACTCATGAATGTAAAGAGAAAATAGTACCCGCCAATTTGTACTAATGTAGGCATAGGTTTGCCTTATTGCATTCCATGAGATGTCTAGCTTGTTACTTAATCTTTAAAATGTGTCATTAGAGGAATGTGAACACTGTACAACGCAAATTATAGAACAGGTTCCTTTTAAAGATATTTACAAATGGAGAGGGGGAGTGGTTTGGTGTGCATGTGTGTATGTGTGTGTGTAACTTAATACATACATGTACATCGCATTTCTCTTTCCTTTTCCATTTGGTGAGCAAAGTAATCCAACTAATCAATAGCCATGAACACGTGAGAAGCTTCCTCAGCTATGATTGGTCCGCGAGAGCTGGAGGGCGAAAGTGTTTCTTTTGTTTCTTTTCGTCACCGGCTTCTCGTGGTCACCAACGCCGGACATGCTGATTGGCTGAATGGTCTTTGCGGCGGCAGGAGGGCGGGACGTGTTTTGAGACAAGTCTCGTCTCCAGCTGGTCCTAGACACTTCAGTTGATCGAGATAAATGGCATCTGAAATATACAACATAATTGTCGATTTGTTTCTGCTCTCCCCCCCCCCCCCCTTTAATAGTAAATATCCATGTAATCTTACAATCTTAGCAGGAGGATTAACGTTAGTGCATTGTGAAGCAATAGGGACTTTTAGAATGAGTGGACGAGAACACGACGTACGCCGACTGATCATGCGTGTCAACGTACTCAACTGCCCATGTTGACTACAATTAGAAATCTTTTAGATTGCACTCGACGATATACATGTATGCAGGAAGTAACACTATGAATTACATGACAGACAAAGAAAGAGGACAAAATATACAGTTCCTCATTCTACCCTCAACAATAGGCCATTTTCTTAATGTAACCAAATTTAATGCATAGGTCTTTGTGAAGTGCCTCAATACAAATTATTTCAATCACCTGATAGGAATAGTAGTATTTCAATAGTCAGAATGCAACTGCATATATTAAGTGTTGCTAGGTAGGTCAAGCCATAATGTTTGTCCAACGTGGCAACAACTTATGTATGCAGTTAGGATTCTGTCTATTAAAATACTATTATTCTTAACAGGTGAATGAAATAGTTTGTATTGAGGCACTTCACAAAGACCTATGCATTAAATTTGGTTACATTACGAAAATGGCCTATTGCTGTGGTAGAACATCCCTTCACTGCTCTTATGTAAAAATGTGTAGAACAGGTGAATATGCATGTGACACTTGTTCTACACATTTTTACATAATAGCAGGGAAGGGATGTTCCTTTGTCTACCTGAGGAACTGTATATTTTATGCGCACGCGGCATATACTAGTATCGTACTAGATTTAGGAAAATCAAGGTTGACGCATTCTCGATCGCCGACTGAGACGACGTGACGCATGCGCAGTGCCTTAAAATGACGTCACACGTTGCAGTCAAAGCTGAAAACGTGCAAATCTAAAAGTCCCTAATAATTAGATCTCGTCACCGGCTGCTTGTGGTCACTGTCTATGACGGCAGGTTGGTGTTGTTGTTGTTTGGTGTTATCGGCGGGACGTTGTTCTTTTATTTAGAAAAGTCTCGTCCCCAGCCAGTTTTAGACACCAGCGAGGTCTTTAAATCAACTATAAATTTTATATCTAGACTCTGTTTTGAGAGAAATTAAAAGGGGAAAATAAATAATGCCCTTTTACGGTTACCTTAAGCCGGTCGTTAACAGTGAAAGGAAAAGAACAAAAAAAAGAAGAGGAATAGTTCAAAAGTTAATTAATTCGTTTTCTTAAAAAAGAAACTCCTTATATACTGTAAAGTTTATAATGGTATCAAAAGCCATTTGGTTGGGGTACAAGCTGTTGAAGCTTAAAGTATGCACGGGGTTTATTTATTACGTTCGTTTATTACGTTTTTTTTCTTTTAAAATATTATACGGTATATAGCCGTTTGAGCCTGGGGCTAAAGTATCATTAGTAACACATTATCTGAATCCGTTAATTATGAGGTCAAGTTATATCGTCTGGAGTTACCGTTTTATTTTCGGTGTTGTTTTTTTTTTTTTTTTTTTTTTTTTTTTTTTTTGTCACAGTAAGAAGACTGTATTAATACTTTGTGTAAAAGGCTGCCACGCCATGATTTAGAATAAGTGATGGGAGGGGTTTCGAACATGACAGCATATATTATGCTTATGTGTATGAATGTGGTTGATAGTGTTGAAGGGTGGGGTGATGGTATGTGTGGTATGTTTTCCGGTTCCGATGTCTGCCTGTACTTGTTTAATTTGCAATCTAACTTGAAAGTGTTTGTTTTTCCTAGAGTTGGAAATGCATCAAGCTTCCCATTTACTGTGAAACTGTCACCACTATGTACATTTCTAAAGGTTCTTTGTTACAGGTATAGATTCATAGTTCTTGATGTCGGTTAATTTAAAATTACTCTCAATTAATGTCAGAGGACTGAGAGATAGAGTCAAAAGAAAGAAGATTTTTCAGTGGTGCAAAATGTCGGCAAATATGATATTCTTGCAGGAAACCTTTAGCACAGAAGACATTGAATACAGTTGGAAGGGTGATTGGGAAGGCTCAATGTTTTTTAGCCACGGGAGTAACCACAGTAGGGGGGGTTATTGTAATGTTTAAACCAGGTATTACTTTTGTGGTGGAAAAAACCTTAATTGACGAAGGGGGAAGATACGTCATCATTAAAGGCAAATGTCAAGGCGAAAAGCTAATATTAGGAAGCGTGTACTTTCCCACAAGGAATAAAGAAAACGCCCAATGTGATTTTCTGTCTGATCTAAATAAAATAATTTGTTCTGTATTTAGTCAAGAATATTCCTTGATAATTGGAGGAGACTTCAATGTTATTATGAATCATAATTTGGATTACATGGGTGCAAGTAATATTTCGAAAAGCAAATATAGGGACTCATTATTAGACTTTCTTGATAAGCTTGATTTAATTGATGTGTGGCGTAAGCGTCATCCTAATAAGAAAGAATTCACTTTCAGACAGAAGCAGCCATTAGTTCAGAGTAGATTGGATTATATCTTCATTTCTTCGAAAGTAGACAAGTTGATAAGAAAGTCTGAAATTTTGCCTTCTATTACACCTGACCATGCTGGAGTTAGAATAGAATTTAACAATTTAGTCGATAGTTTTGTTTATGGGAAATCGTATTGGAAGTTTAATAGTAGTCTATGTAATGAAAAAGATTTTGTAGATGGGGTAAAAAAGAAGATTTCTGAAATAGAGGAAACTTGGCGGAATCAAATAACGAGCAAAATTAAATTTTGGGATTTTATGAAAATGAAATTAAGAGAATATATAATGAAATTCTCCCGTGAAAGAGCAAAACTCAGAAGAGTCCACACTGAAAAATTGGAAAAAGAAATTAAAGACCTGGAATATCGATTGACGATCAATATTGATTGTCATAAAAGTATTCAGGATGAAATTGACATGAAAAAAATGGAATTAGAGAAGCTTTTCGACTATTCACGTCAAGGGTTAAAAGTCCGTTCAAGGACAGAATGGTCTGAAGAAGGAGAAAAAAATTCAAAGTTTTTTGAACAATTACTAAAGTCAAATAAAAAGAAAAGTGTGATTAAGGAGATATATAATGAAAATAAGGAAATTGTGAGGGATGGCAAAGGGATTTTGAAGATTATCAGGGAGTTTTACGAGAATTTATATGCATGTAAAAATGGTGAAATTACAGAGGATATTGAAAATATGTTCTTAAATTGTTTGTTTGTTTTATTTCCGAAAATCATCATAAAAACAATAACACAATATAACAAAATCAAAGACTTATATAACAATGATAGAATGATAAAACGGTTGGATAGTCCATTTCAGAGCCATTAACCTAATGGCTCTGTTCTTCCATGGAGTCCAATATATATATAATGATACTATAATAAGTAATGATATAACAAAATAGTAAGTCGTAATTTAAAAAAACACACAAAAACACAAAAACATTGTACTTGTACTTAACTTAACTAAATTAAATTAAATTAAATTTAACAAAAAACACTAACAAAAAGCATTAAAATCTATCCAAATACCCCCTACCATCCCTAATGTAACAAAATACGACCCCACCCTTATCACCCACCCTGCTAACAATTAACTTAATTAGTTTTAAAATATTATACACATTATCTAATTTAGTCTGTTATTAAATTGATTATGTTTATGGCAAAAGCCAATAGGATTGCGAAATTTAAATATCAAAATAATTGAAGTATTTTTGAACATGTTTATTAAAACAAATTTAGTGTGCCTAACTGACGGAGCTTAATAGGTAGTTCATTGTATAACAAGGATCCACGATATAAGAATGTACGTTTACACTGATTGGTTCTTGGTTTCGGAAGCATTCAATTTTCATTATATCTTAGCCCGTAACACTTTTCGTTAAATACAAATTTATCAGTCATATATTCAGGTGCTAGCTCATGAAATGTTTTAAACAGTAACGAACACATATGTCTCCGACGTCGAGATTTTAGGGTTTCCCAATCCAAGGTATCGTGAATCTGCTGAATAGATATATGTTCACCAGGTTTAACCTGAAGAATAATTCTTCCTGCCCGATTCTGAAGCTTCTGAAGTTGATCAAAATGATTATTATTTGCAGTTTGCCAAACAGTATCTGCATAGTCAAAGTGAGGCATAATTACAGATGTATAAATTAGTTTCAGATTTGACTCATTAATAAAATACCTCAATCTCCTCAAGAAACCAATCATTTTCCCAATTCTTTTGTTCAATTGCTCTATATGAATATTCCACTTAAGTTCACAATCTACATTTACTCCAAGATATTTGAAACATTTTACTTGATTTAGCTTAGTGGCATTTACCTCTAAATTGAGAATGTCATGCTTAGAAAGCATAAACTTTGTCCCTAAAAGCATGCATACTGTTTTAGTGGAGTTCACAGAGAGTCTATTTGCATTCATCCAAGATTGTAGATGTCCTAGCTCTTCGTTTAAAACTGAATGAATCACATCTACATCTTTGTGGGAGTAATACAAAACCGTGTCGTCGGCATAAAAGTGCAAATTGCATTTCGTGAAAGACCTAGGCAGATCGTTTATAAAAACTAGAAATAGCAGTGGCCCCAGTATTGAGCCCTGAGGTACGCCGTAATCAAGGGATAATTCTTCTGACAATGTTTGTCCTATTGAAGTTCTAATACGTCTTTTCATTAGATAATTTTGAAACCATATTAATGATTTACCTTGTACTCCAATATCAGAAAGTTTTTTAATTAGAATTTGGTGATTGACAGTATCGAATGCCTTATGTAAATCGACAAAGACACACCCAGTATATTTCCCTTGACCAATTGCTTCAAGCCATTCATCAGTTACTTTAATAAGTGCAGTAGTTGTGGAATGTTTCGATCTAAAGCCCGATTGCTCCTTCACTAATACATCATTGTCATTCAAGTAATTAAGTAATTGTTTTTGAACAACCCTCTCTAAAAGTTTCGAAACACAGGGCAGTAATGATATTGGCCTGTAATTATCTGGCTGACATTTGTCACCTTTTTTGTGCAATGGTATAATTTTTGCAATCTTCCACTGGCAAGGAACTACCCCATCAGTTATTGACTTATTAATAAGGTATGCTATAATTCTAAAGATTTCTTTTGCACAAGTTTTCAATATGTAAGAACTGATCCCATCCAAACCAACCGATTTCTTATTCTTTAGGCTGTATATTTCTTTTAACACATCTGCTTCAGAAACTAAAGAAAGCTCAAATAGTGGGGTTTGCATATTATTATCCAGACCTGCCTCGTTACATACATGCGATACATTAACACCATTACATGCATGTAAGACATTAGCAACATTGGCAAAATATACAAAAATGGTCGACAACACTATGGTTATGAATGAAATATAACAATATAAAGGCTTGTAAAATAAAATAAAAATGCATGCATTTTAGCTATGTTGCAATACTTATGGCATGGGAGGGTATATAGCCGTTTGAGCCTGGGGCTAAAGTATCATTAGTAACACATTATCTGAATCCGTTAATTATGAGGTCAAGTTATATCGTCTGGAGTTACCGTTTTATTTTCGGTGTTGTTTTTTTTTTTTTTTTTTTTTTTTTTTTTTTTGTCACAGTAAGAAGACTGTATTAATACTTTGTGTAAAAGGCTGCCACGCCATGATTTAGAATAAGTGATGGGAGGGGTTTCGAACATGACAGCATATATTATGCTTATGTGTATGAATGTGGTTGATAGTGTTGAAGGGTGGGGTGATGGTATGTGTGGTATGTTTTCCGGTTCCGATGTCTGCCTGTACTTGTTTAATTTGCAATCTAACTTGAAAGTGTTTGTTTTTCCTAGAGTTGGAAATGCATCAAGCTTCCCATTTACTGTGAAACTGTCACCACTATGTACATTTCTAAAGGTTCTTTGTTACAGGTATAGATTCATAGTTCTTGATGTCGGTTAATTTAAAATTACTCTCAATTAATGTCAGAGGACTGAGAGATAGAGTCAAAAGAAAGAAGATTTTTCAGTGGTGCAAAATGTCGGCAAATATGATATTCTTGCAGGAAACCTTTAGCACAGAAGACATTGAATACAGTTGGAAGGGTGATTGGGAAGGCTCAATGTTTTTTAGCCACGGGAGTAACCACAGTAGGGGGGGTTATTGTAATGTTTAAACCAGGTATTACTTTTGTGGTGGAAAAAACCTTAATTGACGAAGGGGGAAGATACGTCATCATTAAAGGCAAATGTCAAGGCGAAAAGCTAATATTAGGAAGCGTGTACTTTCCCACAAGGAATAAAGAAAACGCCCAATGTGATTTTCTGTCTGATCTAAATAAAATAATTTGTTCTGTATTTAGTCAAGAATATTCCTTGATAATTGGAGGAGACTTCAATGTTATTATGAATCATAATTTGGATTACATGGGTGCAAGTAATATTTCGAAAAGCAAATATAGGGACTCATTATTAGACTTTCTTGATAAGCTTGATTTAATTGATGTGTGGCGTAAGCGTCATCCTAATAAGAAAGAATTCACTTTCAGACAGAAGCAGCCATTAGTTCAGAGTAGATTGGATTATATCTTCATTTCTTCGAAAGTAGACAAGTTGATAAGAAAGTCTGAAATTTTGCCTTCTATTACACCTGACCATGCTGGAGTTAGAATAGAATTTAACAATTTAGTCGATAGTTTTGTTTATGGGAAATCGTATTGGAAGTTTAATAGTAGTCTATGTAATGAAAAAGATTTTGTAGATGGGGTAAAAAAGAAGATTTCTGAAATAGAGGAAACTTGGCGGAATCAAATAACGAGCAAAATTAAATTTTGGGATTTTATGAAAATGAAATTAAGAGAATATATAATGAAATTCTCCCGTGAAAGAGCAAAACTCAGAAGAGTCCACACTGAAAAATTGGAAAAAGAAATTAAAGACCTGGAATATCGATTGACGATCAATATTGATTGTCATAAAAGTATTCAGGATGAAATTGACATGAAAAAAATGGAATTAGAGAAGCTTTTCGACTATTCACGTCAAGGGTTAAAAGTCCGTTCAAGGACAGAATGGTCTGAAGAAGGAGAAAAAAATTCAAAGTTTTTTGAACAATTACTAAAGTCAAATAAAAAGAAAAGTGTGATTAAGGAGATATATAATGAAAATAAGGAAATTGTGAGGGATGGCAAAGGGATTTTGAAGATTATCAGGGAGTTTTACGAGAATTTATATGCATGTAAAAATGGTGAAATTACAGAGGATATTGAAAATATGTTCTTAAATTGTTTGTTTGTTTTATTTCCGAAAATCATCATAAAAACAATAACACAATATAACAAAATCAAAGACTTATATAACAATGATAGAATGATAAAACGGTTGGATAGTCCATTTCAGAGCCATTAACCTAATGGCTCTGTTCTTCCATGGAGTCCAATATATATATAATGATACTATAATAAGTAATGATATAACAAAATAGTAAGTCGTAATTTAAAAAAACACACAAAAACACAAAAACATTGTACTTGTACTTAACTTAACTAAATTAAATTAAATTAAATTTAACAAAAAACACTAACAAAAAGCATTAAAATCTATCCAAATACCCCCTACCATCCCTAATGTAACAAAATACGACCCCACCCTTATCACCCACCCTGCTAACAATTAACTTAATTAGTTTTAAAATATTTTACACATTATCTAATTTAGTCTGTTATTAAATTGATTATGTTTATGGCAAAAGCCAATAGGATTGCGAAATTTAAATATCAAAATAATTGAAGTATTTTTGAACATGTTTATTAAAACAAATTTAGTGTGCCTAACTGACGGAGCTTAATAGGTAGTTCATTGTATAACAAGGATCCACGATATAAGAATGTACGTTTACACTGATTGGTTCTTGGTTTCGGAAGCATTCAATTTTCATTATATCTTAGCCCGTAACACTTTTCGTTAAATACAAATTTATCAGTCATATATTCAGGTGCTAGCTCATGAAATGTTTTAAACAGTAACGAACACATATGTCTCCGACGTCGAGATTTTAGGGTTTCCCAATCCAAGGTATCGTGAATCTGCTGAATAGATATATGTTCACCAGGTTTAACCTGAAGAATAATTCTTCCTGCCCGATTCTGAAGCTTCTGAAGTTGATCAAAATGATTATTATTTGCAGTTTGCCAAACAGTATCTGCATAGTCAAAGTGAGGCATAATTACAGATGTATAAATTAGTTTCAGATTTGACTCATTAATAAAATACCTCAATCTCCTCAAGAAACCAATCATTTTCCCAATTCTTTTGTTCAATTGCTCTATATGAATATTCCACTTAAGTTCACAATCTACATTTACTCCAAGATATTTGAAACATTTTACTTGATTTAGCTTAGTGGCATTTACCTCTAAATTGAGAATGTCATGCTTAGAAAGCATAAACTTTGTCCCTAAAAGCATGCATACTGTTTTAGTGGAGTTCACAGAGAGTCTATTTGCATTCATCCAAGATTGTAGATGTCCTAGCTCTTCGTTTAAAACTGAATGAATCACATCTACATCTTTGTGGGAGTAATACAAAACCGTGTCGTCGGCATAAAAGTGCAAATTGCATTTCGTGAAAGACCTAGGCAGATCGTTTATAAAAACTAGAAATAGCAGTGGCCCCAGTATTGAGCCCTGAGGTACGCCGTAATCAAGGGATAATTCTTCTGACAATGTTTGTCCTATTGAAGTTCTAATACGTCTTTTCATTAGATAATTTTGAAACCATATTAATGAGGTACCTTGTACTCCAATATCAGAAAGTTTTTTAATTAGAATTTGGTGATTGACAGTATCGAATGCCTTATGTAAATCGACAAAGACACACCCAGTATATTTCCCTTGACCAATTGCTTCAAGCCATTCATCAGTTACTTTAATAAGTGCAGTAGTTGTGGAATGTTTCGATCTAAAGCCCGATTGCTCCTTCACTAATACATCATTGTCATTCAAGTAATTAAGTAATTGTTTTTGAACAACCCTCTCTAAAAGTTTCGAAACACAGGGCAGTAATGATATTGGCCTGTAATTATCTGGCTGACATTTGTCACCTTTTTTGTGCAATGGTATAATTTTTGCAATCTTCCACTGGCAAGGAACTACCCCATCAGTTATTGACTTATTAATAAGGTATGCTATAATTCTAAAGATTTCTTTTGCACAAGTTTTCAATATGTAAGAACTGATCCCATCCAAACCAACCGATTTCTTATTCTTTAGGCTGTATATTTCTTTTAACACATCTGCTTCAGAAACTAAAGAAAGCTCAAATAGTGGGGTTTGCATATTATTATCCAGACCTGCCTCGTTACATACATGCGATACATTAACACCATTACATGCATGTAAGACATTAGCAACATTGGCAAAATGATTATTAAAATAATTTGCAGTTTCAAAAGTATCATGTGACACAGGAATAGGTGATTTAGAGCTCTTGTTGGGTAGGAGAGATTTAAGAGTCGGCCATGTTTGATTTCTGTCTATAGTTTCAGTTAATTTTTCGATAAAGTATTTCCTTTTAAGTTTTCTATTTTCAAATGTAACTTTATTTTTTAATTGTCTATATTCTTTCCAATATACATCTTTGTTATCAATTTTTGCCTTCTGTTTCATTTTGTCACGCTTCTTCATTAATTCAAAAATCCATTCATTCAACCACGGTGAATGTTTCTTTCTTACTCTTTTAGTTTTGAGTGGCATGTACCTATTAACTACACCCAACAAAAGCTCTTGCCATCCATCTACGGCGTCATCTATACTCTTCATTTCTTTAACATCAGACCAATCAAGCTCATTGATTTCACTTTTAAAAGCAGTCAAATCTACACCTTTTGATTTACGAAATGTGACGAAATTTGGATCAGAACACTGATTATATTGACGAGTGTTCCAGATCAAAAAAGTCATGGAGTGATCACTGAGACCATTATGAATAACACCAAAAGAATTTACATTCTCATTACAGTTTGTAATAACATGATCAACAAGTGTTGAAGATTCCTTAGTAATTCTTGTATATTCTGACTTATTTACATGTTTCAAACCATAAATAGCATTTAATTGGTTATATCGTTTACATCCACTTGTTTGAGGTTGTTTTAAAATATCAAAATTGATGTCTCCCATAAGAATGATTGGTTTGTTAAATCCCTCAAGAAATGTTAACATAGTTTCATAATAATTGAGAATATCACATTTGGAGCTTGGAGGTCGATACCATGTAACAAATATGAAAGGTTTATCTTTTTTCAAATCAATCAGTAATGATACAGCTTCTAAATGTAGGGTGGAATCAAATGTCAATTGATGAAAATTCAAACTATTATGCACATATATAGCTACTCCTCCACCTTTTCTATTGCGGTCATTTCGAACAACAGAGTATTGGGGTATGGAGATTTCTGTGTCATACACACTATCGTCTAATCTGGTTTCATTTAGTGCGAATAGATGTATGTCATTACTGCACAAAATTGATTTAATTTCATCAAAATGCTTTAATAGACTCACAACGTTAAGCTGTAGACATTTTAATCCATTCAGTGATAACTGATTGTATTTCAACCCGGGCTGATTAACTATATGTTCATCTAATTTTTTCTTTGAATTATATTGCACATTGATCAAATTGGCACTTTCTCCATAAAAAGGTAAATGCTGCATCATACACTGTGGACATTCCCAATCCAAGAACACTTCCGTGTCATCATCATATAATTGTACAGGTATCCTAGCACATGATATATGGATCCAACTTTTACATTGTGTACATAAAAGGCCCCTTTGGTTTGATTTTACAGACTTTCTACACAACCCACATGGAAACTTTCTTAACATTACAATCCTGCTTCAAATCTAGCTTAAAAAGCTAAAGCCAAACACTCAAAGCAAACAAAACAAAATACCACAAAAATTAAAGTTATACATTAAAATAAAAAATATAAACAAAATGCGAGTTTGTTGTTCGTTAAATCGATACACCTCCCAGGATGACGTATAAAATATATCACTAGCCAACATCGTTAGATGTTAGAGATGTACATCAAATCATCATATTACAATTTTTTCAAATCTTCGACGGACGTGATTAGCTTCTTAGCAGTTTTTCCATTACTTGCTGGTAGGGCCACGAAGATTCGTCCGTCTTGCGACCAAGCTGCAGTGGCTTTATTTGCTTCCCTGGCTGCCCTCAATAACTTGTAGTTTGAAAAAGTAAGATCTTCCGCTATTGAGATTCCAGAATTTTTCAGTTTCCGTCTTGCTCTCAACACGGCCTGGCGAGCGCGGTACGTTGCAAACTTGACGAGGATCGGGCGATGACGAGACTGAGAATTTATCGGCAATGATTCGGACGAAATCAACGACGATGATCCTTTCACATGTTGTGATGAGTTCCGTTTTGGTCTCTCCATTGGGCCCGTCCGATGCGTTTGTTAGAAAATGAAAAATTCCAAAATTTACATTCGGGCCAAAAATATAGTTATTTAGAAGCCTAAGTGTCAGAGTCCGCGAAACGGCGGGGCGCCGGGGGCTCGATTCCCCCCATACTTTTTTGAAAAAGTATGTTAAAGAGAAATAAAAAGAAAGAAAGAATAGTGACCTGCCAGTGTCACGAATAAGGTATCAAAATATGCTCATCTGACCGCAATAAAATGCCTATAACCCCTGAGTACCGCGCCCATGCAGCCCCCCCCCAAAAAAAATAACCTGGCGCCGCCCCTGCTTACACAATGTACTGGAGAGAGATAATTTTACACTTTCGTCAATATTTTCTGTATTAATTTCTTTGTAGAGAAGAAGACCATTTTTGTACCTGTCAAATTAATGACAGGGGCGGTTCAACTCAATCACATGGTATTTCTGATTACATTAATGATATCCTTAATGAAGATAAATGATGTGATATAAAGTTAAAAGTGGATATGTATTACTATTATAACAGCGCTTGATAAACATCGAAACCATTTTCACGGATGTAGCGATCGGTTGGTAATAGTTACGTGCCAAAGGGCTCGGATACCAGCACTCGTAGGCGTACTTTCAGTACCATGGCAGAGAGAGAGAGTGAGAGAGAGAGAGAGAGAGGGAGAGAGAGAGTAATTTACGTTTATTCTCTATTCCTTAAGATACGAATTTTTGAATCACCAATTAAGTTTAAACTATTAAAAAAATTATAATCGAGCACACAATAATTATTATGCATTCTATTTACAGGTAAAAGTTAAGAGTTGTTTGCATTTCATGAGTCGTTAAAACCAGGTTCATGATTATGCGGCATAGGCCTATGTTACGAAATTTTAATTTGTTCAAACCAATTTGTATAAATAATGTCATATAACATTAAAAGTATATCTTGTTTAAGATATTAATTGTATGCTAAATATTTCAGAGCGCAATTAAGTATCGGAAAAAAAAACTCACATTATTTGTTCCAAACTATATAGTATATATCTTACGTAACGGATCATAATGGCATGATAATATGAATTTGACACTTGATCTACGTATGTCCCCGCTTTAATGGGAAGATGATAAGTATTATTAAGATCATCTCAGATAATTGATATAATTTGTTAATAATTATATAGGACTATTAATCCGGACCTGTCGTTGAAACCCTGCTTCGTATATTGTATTAATATCTAAATTCAAATACAAACGTATTCACCAAATAAACCATTGGCACATGTTATTGTTGCTAGGTAGGACAAACACTATTTCTTGTACTTCCTGTCATCACGTAATATATGCAATTCGCATTCTGACTATTGAAATACAATTTTTCGTAACAGGTGAATGAAATCATTTGTAACGAGAAACTTAACAAAGATTAGTGCATTAAATTTGACTACATTACGAAAATGGGCTATCAGAACTCTTAGTCTCCTTTTCTCCCTCCCTATTTATCTTATTTCCTCGTCGTAACATTTTTCTTTTCTTGTTCCCCCTTCCTCTTCTTCTTCTTCTTCTCCTCCTTCTTGTTATTATCATTACTGTTATTTTTATCATTATCATCATTATGAATATGATGATGATGATGATAAAATAATAACAAATGAAGAGAGGCAGCCAGTTCATTTGTCTCCAATAGAGGTTGTAATGATCAGTGGGAAAGAAAAAAAAGAGAGTGAAGACATGATATCTATTTTCTAAATCTAGTGTAATTTTTATGTTAAGGATTTGGTCATTAATAATAATAATAATAATATTCAGTTCTTGTATAGCGCATATCACATTATATAACGTCTCTATGCGCTTCCAAAGAGCTTTGGAAATTATTACCCTAGCTTTAGCTCCGGCAGCCGTAATCAGCGCACAGTGCATTTCAAGAAATAATCCTACCAGGTACCCATTTACCTCACCTGCGTTGACCAACACCAACAAGTTCATTTCCTTCATTTTCGCCAGGTCATAAGCGGGTTCAAAAGTTATCTATAGATTCAAGGAAATCATAGGCTGAATAACAGCATGAGGTAGCATTCAATGCGGATATGATTGTGCTTATTTTTCCTTCTTTTTTTAGGGTACCTCGTATATAGGAATGGTTTCGCAATAGCCACCCTGAAAGTAGTTCCGACGCAAAAGACTTCATGGGCTTGGCCTCGCCTTCAGCTTCCGCTCACTCCCTTCATTTGCATAATTTATGCAGTCAGTTTAATGGTGACGTACTTTGATCTACAATCGTCATTATAACATTGTTACACGGTGGTACCTTTCTACTCCATTTTGGGCGTCACGCTCAACTGAGATACTCCTTTTTGTTGCCTTCTTTTCATTCGTTTTCACAATTGTTCGTTTGCACGCTCGATGGCTTCTCTGAAAAGCCTACCGGATTCTGTCAATAGGCAGCGACCCAGCGTACCAGGGACAAACTATTACTCACTCTACTAACGCATAGGTAAAGTGTTTACTCATTCAACAGTGACCTGCTAATCATATGCAAATAAGATGCTAAATAGTTCTTCTGTCCCTCCCTGTCATCGGTATACACTTTTTTTTCTGGCACCATAACGTTGTTATTGAATATCTCTCTACCCGTGCTTTGCCTATGCGAAAGAACTTTTCTACGCCATTACAAGCTCTAACTCGGTTACTATTTGGGCATTGTCGTAGAGTCCAAGTTATACCCTCTTCGTTCAAGTTTCACGAATCTTCTATAAGTAAAGATTGAGCATACGCAAAAGAGAGGAAGGAGAAGGAGAAATATACCAAGATGGGTAACACATACACCGCGTTTAGGGAGCAGGGGTTGCCCACCTATTACCCCCCAAATAAAACTGCGGTGACCGCCGACGTACTCGAGATCGGATTCATCTTTGCCTTCTTGATCGCCTTCTTTTCGTTCATCGTCATCTTGCCCGGTATTCGGGGAATGCAGGTAAGAGTTTCACATATACAAATTGATATTGAAAGCTTGCCATGGCATTATGTCATATTATAAATCTAATCTTGGAATAACAAAAACTAGATAGATGTAAGTCTACCATTTTAAAAGATATTCTGTCACATAATCATTATAGTACAAAGTGATTAATTAATGAGAATAGAGATGTATGTCAAACGAAAGGCCATCGTATTACTCTTTGTGTCGGGCTTACTATTGATGAACGGTCTTCTTCTTTCTCCTAAGTTCATACTGAATCTGCCTCATTCAATCCTGAAGATTCTTGCACTCAAAATGATCAAAAGTTACATATTAGGGTATATATATATATATATATATATATATATATATATATATATATCATATGTTGCCATAATACGAACATCGACCAATGGCAGAATGATGTATAATATTTCATATATTTTGCAATGATGTAGCGAAGAAGAAGAAAAGAAAGAAGGGGTGGGCAGGGTGAGTACAAGAAGGAGCTTGATGAGTAGGAAAACTGATGTTAAAAATAAATCAAAGTATACCATTTGAGGAAGTAGGAATATATGACGAGAATAGGAAACATATACCGTATGCACAATAAAACATGCATTTCCGTGTGAACAAAATCATATCGCAATGTGTAAGCATTGAGCAGACATCCAATTAATATTGACTTAACCGGGATTTTTCTGATTCATGATTCCAAAGTAAAACATGTGTGTGTCTTTTTTGGTTAGTTTGTTTTTGTTTTTTGTTCTAAAACAGAAATCAATGACACAGAGTATCTGCTTAAAAGAAAGGCTTTATGGTGATTTCATGATTAAACCCGTATAACCCGTGATTAAACCCGTATAACTCTAAATATACTTCTATTTTCTTCTGGACACAAACAATCATAACTTGACCTCTATCTGATCGCTTTCAATTTTACTAATAAGCTATATATTCATAAAAGCCCATACCTGTAGAATGGCTCTTTAACCTTTAACCTTCACGAGTCCTGTCTCTTGGCACCCACTAAGTACCACTTGACCTATGCGAGGGTCAAAGTATCATTATCTAAACTTATCCCAAAAATGAAATTAGTTCAAGATCCAAGAGATTTGTAATTGCTTTAGCTTCATTTTATGAAGACCTTTGTTTAACACGCAAATCGAACCCTCCACTCTATTCTACTAAAGAGGAATCGGCATCGCACTACGTTACATCGCGATTCTTTCGCAACATGCAACCACATAATTGATCATGACAATTTTATGACAACTAACTACATGTGTATTCACATATAAGAATTATTAATGACATATGAGAGTAATAAACGGTGTTCTATTTAAGGCACTTTCTCTCATCACATGCATACAGATAGATTGTTTAAATTTCTAAAACGTACAATAAGAACTATTAATCATTCTTCTTTTCTTGCCCATATACCAATCCAATATTTTACCTATTAAACATGTTGCAATATCGGGACGTATATTTATTACAAGTAGGTGTTTTCATGTATTTATGTCATCGCAATCTTCTTCCTGATTCGATTTCCAAATTGTTTAAAATAAACTGTACCATACATGTAGTTTATAATATCGTACTAGAAATGCTCAAAATGTTCATTTGCCGTTCGACTCATACAGTACTCAACCAAAAACGAATTCTTTACCAGGGACCGTTTCTGTCATACACTCTTCCTCATTACATATATGATTCTGCTAGCGTAAATGTATTTAAACGTATAGGTATACGAATTGATTTTTGGTTAAATTGCAATAATCACTTGAATTTAAGACAAATTTTGTTTCTCTGTTTGTATGTGCATTTGTTGTTTTGATTTGTGTCTTTGTATAATGTTCAGTAACGAATATAATTCATACTATTTATTATTAAAAAAACGGGTCAACCTTTATATAAAGATTGTTTCGTTTTAGATTGCAGCCTATTCGGTTTATTTGTATGTGCTTGTCCGACATGTCTTAATGTGTACTTTATGTAATATATCCGATTGTTATACGTAATGTTTTTTTGAACTGAATGAAATAGAATGGAATTGAAATTAATTGTCTTTTCTGATAAATACATGTGAAGGAAAAGATACTGATAGTGGTCCATTTACAGCAGCCCTTTATATTTATATAAATAAATTAATGATAATATGAAAGTCGAAATCAGATTACTTTGAGTTAACACTTTTCAAGTATTATCTAAGTCAATATTGTAATTGAGAGTTATCAATATTTTCTTGCTGCAAGTATATTTATATACACAATATAAACACACGAAAGCACAACGTGTAATTCTGCAAAGGCCGTGCAATTCAAAGTATACACCATGATACGTTTTCCACTTATATCACAGTCAAATCTAGTCTAGCTATATTGACAGAAAATCAAATAAACCAAACACACCGCGATCACAGAAACTCAAACAAAGAAAAGTACATTGTATGCTGCCTTACATATAATATGTTTACATGCTTTATAGATATAGCTATGATGTCAACACTAGAATATTGCAAGTCCAATTTACTTTGTCAAATATGTTCCCGGTTACATCTATGATTTTAGTATATCTGATCGTCGAATTAAGTTTAGAGTCCTACTTGTGCTTGAATCAGATTAAATGTGAAGCAAATTGACGAATTTGATGTCAGTTTATATTCACAACTCCACAATAACTATCAAGGTAATATAAACACAACGATGTCGTTTCTCATACATGTATTACGTACTTTGACGATGTGTGACCAAAACAAATTTCCACATATTCTTGTTAATTTGGATGAATACAAAAAAATGAAGGTATGGGACGTACTATGAATGAAGACAAAATACTTCCTTCATGTTGTTTTCTGTTGAGATTTAGTTCTCCGATCCCGGAGAAAGCTGAGGAAAAATTTGCCTGTTATCTTGGAGACGATATTACATTATTTTGAGGGAGGGATATAGACATAATTATTTTGTTAAACTTATGTTAATTTTATTGTTTTATGTTTCATTTCAGAGATGTTACAGTTTTGTGCGAATCACGATCAGTCTGTTCATTGGAGCCGGAATCATGCGTAAGTGCATTATAGTGGTGACTTGTCTGAATACTTCGTTATGTTTAGGTCATCGTAATGCAATAGTCATGGCTGTTTGTGATTTGTTCAAACTGTGTAGATAGAGAGTGAAAATGAGAGAGAGAGAGATAGAGAGAGAGAGAGATATACACAGAGAGAGAGAGAGAGAGAGAGATGAGAAATGGAGTAGACTTACGAAAAGATGAGAATAAAAGAACAATTCAATTGATAAAGATGATGATATGCCGCTACAGGACATATTACGTTACATCTAGAAGTATATAACTTTAGTCTAGATCGATTTATATCGAACAAATGAAGAAAAGAAAAGCAAGGAATGATAGGAAATAAAGTAAATGAAGAGAAGAAGTGATTTAGGGAAGGAATACAAGAGTAACGCAGAACAGAGAGGATAACCAGAGAAATTGCAATATTTTCATTGTAGATGAAAGGTGACATACATAACCTAATGATTAAATCCTTTAAGTGTTGGGAGCCCCAATGTGGCAAAAATTTGATTGCAACATTTCACTTAAGTTGTATCACAATGTGAAAGAGGATTTAATTTAAGACACACTTCTTCAAAGACCCCCCCCCCCCCCCACAAAAAAAAAATGTGTTTGAAGACAAATATTGTTAAAAGAATATAGAATTTGGGTTTTTTGTTGAACGCAGAAAACCTAAATTTTGTATTCTTTCATCAATATTCGACTTCAAACACATTGGTTTGAAAATCCCTGCAGAAATGTGTTTTAAATGAAATCCTCTTTCACACTATGATACAATTTAAGTGAAATTTTGCCATCAAATTTTGGGGCTCCCAACACTTTAGAGGGGCTTTAACTGTACAAATGAATGCACAAATGAATGCACAAATGAATGAATGCTAATGTTGACATCATTGACATGATTTCTTGAATGCAGTGTCTCTGTGGGGACAAGAATGGGAGAAGGCTGAACTACATGGCATCAAGACCTACTACAAAGCTTTCTCTTATGAGGAGTTAGAACACGCTGACATCGAGGTGAAGATCGGACTCAACAGCGTCAACATCACACTCAAAGGTAAGATGATTGCATTCAATCAATTTAAATACACACATAAACACTTAGATTTTGAATGATTGCATTCAATCAATTTAAATACACACATAAACACTTAGATTTTGATTGATTGCATTCAATCAGTTGCATTCAATCAATTTAAATACACACATTAACACTTAAGACTTTGAATGATTACATTTAATCAATTGCATTCAATCAATTTAAATACACACTTAAACACTTAGATTTTGAATGATTGCATTCAATCAATTTAAATACACACATTAACACTTAAGACTTTGAATGATTACATTTAATCAATTGCATTCAATCAATTTAAATACACACTTAAACAATTAGATTTTGAATGATTGCATTCAATCAATTTAAATACACACTTAAACACTTAGATTTTGAATGATTGCATTCAATCAATTTAAATACACACATAAACACTTAGATTTTGATTGATTGCATTCAATCAGTTGCATTCAATCAATTTAAATACACACATTAACACTTAAGACTTTGAATGATTACATTTAATCAATTGCATTCAATCAATTTAAATACACACTTAAACACTTAGATTTTGAATGATTGCATTCAATCAATTTAAATACACACATTAACACTTAAGACTTTGAATGATTACATTTAATCAATTGCATTCAATCAATTTAAATACACACTTAAACACTTAGATTTTGAATGATTGCATTCAATCAATTTAAATACACACTTAAACACTTAGATTTTGAATGATTGCATTCAATCAATTTAAATACATTCATATATTCCTCTACCACTGCAGTATCCAATTATGCTGCAATGCAACTTTTCGAATAATGAATAACTACCAATCAGTCCTTACTCGATTTTCAATGAATTAAATGAATTTTAACAAATATTCATTTATAATTCATTCAAATTACTTAGATCTTAAGAAATATTTATCTGCTAGATAATTATACAGGGTATGGTTTCACTGTGTACGAAATGAGAAAAATAGGTCATGCGTCAAAAAAGGAAAATATGACAAAAGTAGTCAGCTGATGTCTTCATAGATAAAACAGTCCTCTGTCTATTTACACAACTGATGGTAATGTTCCTCATTATTTTAATAATAATAATAATAATAATAATAATAGCCTAATAGTCCAATCCAAATTTTATTAAACCGAAACGGAAATTCTTTTTCCCCAATGGATACAATGCCAGGTGCATGTATAGCCTATTTCATTGTTCTGATCATGTTAAATGGTAGTTCTCTTGATTTCAGATAAACGTCGGTCATTATAATGACTGATGAACTTGGTATCTTGTTCCTTGTCCCTAGCTCCTGCAAACAGTCTTGTCGAACATCCCGATGAAGTCATCGACTACAACGAACGCTTCCATTTCTACGGCGGCCAGGGACGTGGCGGATTTGGACGATTCTGTAAGTGACTGATTTGTTTGGGGGGTCTTTGTCAGAATTGAAAATACATATATAGCCCATGCAGTACCAATGTACCTGTAGATGAATATTGACTTTCAATTGAAAGGTGTTTGATCATTCTCCAGTGTCCATGTCCTGGCAGAAAACTGTTTCACTTGTCGTACCAGGGCCCTGTTTCATAAAACTTGTTATCAATAATTAGTTACAATAATTGTTAAAAGCTACTGAAATCCTTGCATTTGATTGGCTGTGAGCAGATTTGTCATAGATCTGTGGCAGTTGTTAATTGCTAACAAGTTTTATGAAACGGGGTGCAGGTGCGGTTACTGGATATAAAGAATTTATATTTTATTTATCATACAAAATAATGAAAATTTGAAAATCAAACTGGTTATTTCTGTTTATTCTCTATCCTTATCCTTATAAGATATGTGTAGATTTGATGTAAAAGTTTTCGAATAAAAGACACTGAATAACTGGATGTATTTTTGTTGGCAGCTGGACGTATCAACCGTGAGTTCCGTGAGGCCCAGTGGTCAGGCAAACCGTACCCTGTTCTCTGGGTTGCTGAGTATTTCACTTTGGATGGTGAAGACATCAGATGGGGACGATCTTACCGAATGGCTGGCTACTACGCCTACATCATGGTTTGGTAAGCTCATTTACTGTCTTTATAGATGTGTCATTGTATGTGGAGGTATCGTGGTATATTGGTTCATACACTTGGATCTTAACCCAAGGGTTCGAATCCCAGCCCAACACTAACGTCTTTTGGAAAGACATCAAATTCAAATTTGCCACCCTCCACCCAGGTGTAAATGGGTCCATGGTAATTGCTGGAATGATAATAACTGCATGATCTTAGGGAGCTTTGGTGCTGATATGGCTTCCCTTGGGAAGTAAAGTTATGATTGTATAGGGATGGTAGAGTTGATCCGGCTCTTGCAGGGTCTAACTATTTTATGATGTAAAGCAGAGCGTTTAAAATCCTTTCCTATTCAATTATACAAAGTTGAGGGCAAACAACAACAGTCAATAATGATAGAGATACGTAGAAACTGAACTTTCACATGAATTTAATTAGATTTAATTATGAATGGTGAACGGATAAAGGAAATAAACTATTAGAGAATCTATATGTCTAGTAAATGATTAAACTCTTTCCGATCATAATTATCATCTTAACGGACCCAGAAAATAGGGACTATTAGATTTGCACGTCGACATAGTGGACTGCTCACGTGTGACGTCCTTTTTAAAAGGGACAGTGCCTTAAAAGGACGTCACACGTAGCAGTCCACTATGTCGTCGTGCAAATCTAAAAGTCCCTATTTTGTTGATTGACACCTTGTTTGCTGATTGTAATGTCAGAAGTACAATAACATCCCTCCCCCTTTGCTTTGATGACAGGCTCTCCTTCCCGCTGTGGATCTTAGCCAACATCCTCTTCTTTATGGTGATTCGAAATGGCGCTTACTTCCTCATCATGACCGGCGGTAGTCTGTTGACTGCTAACGTTCTCTATGCAACCATTAGATATGGGTCCGAGCTCAAGATACCCTTTGCGGCTGATCACATACTTGAATTCCACAAGGGACCTAGCTTCTGGCTCTGCATGGTTGCTGGTAAGTCCCGCTTACCCTTACCACACCCTTTACCCCACCACACCCTTAACCCCACCTATAACCACCCCAGTCTCCACACATTCTACAAACTGGCCCCATGGAAGACCAGCAGCAACAATAGTTGCAGCTGAAAATGGGCTGCCAGGCGTATTTTGCCCCTTTCCTCTGTATGATTACTTTGTATATATTTTATCTGATTTTATTATACGGTAATAAAAACAACAACAACAACAACAACATCAACACACCTCTCGCATACCCTTCTCGGCTGATCACATAGTTACCTTCTACAAAGGAGCAAGTTTCAGTCTCTGCATGGTTGTCATGAATGATTGCACGGACCGCTGGAAGGCAGTATTAATCATTACTGATTTGTCCACCCAAGGTAAATGAGACCAAACTATCTTGTATCATCATCATCCAGGTCTTATATCTGTCATATGCGGCTTCATCGTCCTCGCCATGGATTACATCTACCCACTCGAGATCGCATCCTTCTTCAACGTCGATCCCCTTCAGGACTTCGAAGACACCTACCTGATCGAGCAGGGTAGCGGAATGGACGGAGCCAACTTCGAAGAGGGCAAGGCAAACGGAGACAGCAACGGCCAAGATGTGAGTATGATCTCATTGGTAGTCTTAGTTTGTTTGTTTGTTTTTTTTTTTTTTTAGGGGGGGGGGGGTGTTGATTGGGTGCACGAGCTTCCTTGACACCCCTTTTCAGTGGGGAGAGAACGCAGTCAATCCTGTCTTATTAGCTACCTCTCTATAACGACCATATGACTGTATATAGTGTTCTGCTACGGAATGGTCTTTGAAGAAATGCATGTGTTGTAGAACCTGTCTAGAAAGTCTATCTAAACGGGGACCACTGTTTTGTTTTCCTTAGGTTCGACCAGACACTGTCATCAATGAAACTTGCTGTCTGAAATATTAGATGCAGTTTTGTCATTGATCAAAATATCTTGGTTGTTAGACGTGATGATCCAATTTGTTTTCTTCTTGTACCTCGGCGTATGAAAATATCAGACAGTTTTGAACATGATACTGCCTGCTGCCAATTTGAGAACAGTTTTAATGATCGCAATAGAGGGCAGTCTTTTTTTATTAATGTTAATACAGCCACGCCCCTATGGACACCCTCTCAACAACCATCTATTCGGTGTCTTGTATACTCAAATGATAATATTTATTTACCATGGGGAGATGACAAACTCAGACCAGATTCTACAACCACCAAATTTGATTTTGATTGAAGGCTAAGAGGAAGTATTGATCTACACGAAAATTACAATGAGATCTATGGTCGTGTCACTTTAACTGCAGTATAATGGCACCTAGAGACCATTCATAATTATGAATGATCAAAATGAAAGAGGAAATAATTGTGTCATGTCGTTGACTAATTACTTTTATTCTGTTGCGGATTCATGTGTCCTCGTGAGCACTTATATACGACTTAATAAACGTTTTTATTGCACCATGTAATCAAAACTAATCTACCTCTTCAATTTGTTTTTCCTCTTTTAGTCCCTTTTTAATTGTTAATATGTGTCTATTAGTAGAGGTATCGTATCATAACCATCACCTGTTAAGAATACTAACTGATCAGTGTATTATTATTATGATCAAGGTATTCCGTTTAATTGGTCGGATAATTCAAGTATTCCTGGTATGTTACATTGCTGTTAAAATAATGCGATAACGTATAGGATAAGGTGACGATATCCAATCTAAAACTCTCCGGAACACTTTCCATCACTAACTTTTCTTTTGTACAAACAAGTTTTTCGTTTCTTACTCTAGTTTTCTTACCCTTTACTTCTTTCGTTCCTCTATCATAGATGACTAAAATGTACTCATTCTTTCAATTATTCTCCCCTCCTATCTTCTAATGTATCATTAGAATTCTCTTAATTAGTTTTCATGATATAACTCTTGCTCTCTGTATCTTGTGTAGTTTATCTCTCCCTCATTTCTTGCACTCTTTTCTCCTCCTAACCCCTCCGAACCCTCTTTGGCCCGCGGGTATTGTAAGCAGATTTGTCAGTCACCTCCGCCCGAACCTATTAAGGGGAAGTTCGAGTACAAATCTCGACACCAATCACGCTTTGCTAAGTCAAGGCGTCGACCGCGTCCTACACAGCGAGGTAACGGGCCAGCCGACATCATCGACGAAGGCGACGAAGTGGAGGAGTATGTTGGGTTCTCTATTACATTAACATTTCATCGATTCACGCTTTATTTTCATTTTCAGCATGTCTGATCTGCATGTCATTGGCACGTCCATCGTTACACACTTACATTCCAATGTTATGCATACACCTGGAACACGCAAGACGCTCATTTCACATTTCGTTACACATGCATAATGTACACAGTTGTCACGCATAACTGTGTGACACCTGCATTCCAGAAGCATGTCCAACATTTGTCACGTTCAGAAACGGTGTGTGACACCCGATCACATTCAGATGTCATATCCTCACAACTATCACGTGTAACTTGCGTAACTATCAAGTTTCATTTTCGTTTACATCCGTTACGCAGTGTTACTCCCATTCGAGTGTACTATCTACAGTGGTGACACGCAAAACGTGCGTGACACTAGTCATCCTAATGGCATATAAACCTTGATGTCATACGTAACATGCCTGACATTAAATGACATCCCCAGTGCATGTTATACAGACAGTTGTCACCTTCACTTGCAAGATTTACTCATAAATATTATTATTTCTCACGCACTTATTTTTGTTTTGTTTCATTTCTTTATGAATTTACATATCAACAATTTATCAATGAAGTACGAGGTATGCATGTTTCATTTTTGTTTTATGAAAAGGCAGATCATTTAAAGCTGAAAGCAAACTAGTTCTTTGCTATTTATTTTCTTCACAAAATAATGTGCATCCTGTATATTTCCGCCAAAATAGGACCTGCAGCACTTTCAGTAAAAACACAAAGTAGTGCTTTTTCTTTAAAATGTAGTTTTTATTTTTTCCTTCTTTTTAAAGAGTCTTATGTTTCACTGCAATATCGTTGGTCTATTATTTCACTTCCATATACTTTGTTTTCCAAACTTTTCTCTAAGCGGCTAGGCCGGATGATTAGTATGGCATTTGGTTATGTTGTTAAGATTTTCAAAGGATAATTTGCATTATCATTTGCGATTGAATTATCAACGATATATACGAGTTCTGGAAACTCATTGTAAATCAGTTATCTTGCTTTAACAAACAAAAAATGCTACTCTGACACTTTACTATTTGTATTAGCATCAAGAGCTAAGCAAGGGAAACAGTGACAGCCGTAGTATGAGCAAGTAGCAGGAAACAGCAACAGTAGTAATAGCATGTCTTCATAATGTTTTGAATTATTATTTTGTTCGTAGAGCTTACTTCAGTACATGTCATTATTACATTTTTGTTCATTTCTAAGCTTGTGTTAGTTATTCCAAGGATGTGCTGGTAACTCCTTCGTTATTCAGAGAATACAAGCTGTAGCATAATTATTGCATGCCAATTTGTTATGTAATCAACACGTTAATCAATTGGCATTAAAATGCATGCATCTTTTTTTTTTACCTTCTTTGTTCTGATCTGCCTTAATGTGCTAATTACAGCCCAAACACTTGCATTTCTTAATTTTGTTTAAATCGTGAATTATATAATTTAAAGTCTCTTCCTCAATTCAAACTTGTACGCTTTTTTACGATGCTTACTCTTGAATGTCTGTTTTCTCTTCTTATTATTATAAAAAGAATATTAATGATACAAAAAAGAAGTTTTGCCTGCTTTTCAGGACCTTTCTTTATTCTTAAAACATCTAAAAACCTTTCTGGTATCATGTAGTTACAACGGCCATCATAATTATGGGCTGATATATGATGGTCTTGCTTAAATCATACATTTGAAAACATACCTCGAAAGTCAGCTGAAAGTTATATCCCCTTTGCATCCATGAATATGAGTTATGATCCATGTATAGATGTGTTATTTTTGCTTGTTGGATAGCATGTATGCATTTTGATCGGTCAACATTTTGACATATTCCGCTAAATTCATTTGGTAATGTCTTACATGTCTGTTTTTTTACATCTGCCATTTCAATTTTATTTTCGTTTTTCTTCCTTTTTCCTTTGCATGATCATTTGCCATCTGACTTGCATGATTCGTATTAAATTTACCGAAAGCAAATGTACGGTAATGATAATTGTTGCCTCATAAATCGATTCTGGTTTGAAACGCTTTTTACGCATTATATATATACTTTCAACTATAATGAAATAGTCTCATAATACCCTTACAGAACGTAAGCTTTTTAGGGAGAAGTTATTTAGAAGCGGTATTTTACGTTAAACTTCTCTTAACCGTGTATGGAGAAATATTTATTTGTGACATTTTCAGTGGAGCAATATTTTATTCAAGGTAATGTTCAGAAAGAAAATTATGGATACGAATGGTGAACACAAAGATAAGCTTATTGTTGATGCCTAGATAAATCTTTCAAATTTGGAAATAGGAAACACATTTTAACTTATTTACTTTCATGTTGGAATAGCAGAGACTGCAAAGAATTTTATTTCAGATAACGATTGGAGTAACTATTATGGAAAGTAATGGAAGTTTTGTTTGCTATTTTCTTTGCTTATTAGATCGTCTACTCCTACAAGTCAAAGAGCAAGCGAACAACAAAAAAGAAACACCCAAGAGGGGATTCCACTGGAAGTGCTGGGCGATTCACCAAAAAGTCCGACAACGGACATATAAACGAAGGCATGGATGAGGGTGAGGGGATGGAGATGGGCGAGACCAGTCAAGAGAACGTATATGAGAACGGCAACGACCAACAACAGAACGTATATGAGAACGGCAAGGATGATCGTCCACTCAGTGATGCTGCTATCTCGCTTGGAGGTGAACTCAATCCATAGATCATCGCAATCCCTTCTTTGAAATAATATATTTGATGCTCCCTCCCCTTCCATCTCTTGTCTTCGTTTATGACGTCATTAACAGAAAACTAGATGTCTAACTGCATGTGTCTTGTATAATTTGAGTTCGTGTATTGTTTGTACATATTTAAATCTGCCATTGTCTTTGTCTTTGACTTTGAACGAGTAGATGAATAGCGCAATCAATTTCTAAGTATTTTTAAAACAGGAAAAAAATGAATAAAGCAACACATACATTTTTTGTTATAGAAAGACGGTACAGCAATTAGAGGAATCCTTTATTAATCAGATGTCGATGTGACTTACAAACAACCAGTACTATAGCCAACATGTAGTGGCACTAGGAACAGAAAGTGGCGCAAATAGGAGAGGCATTTCTCCATTTTGATACAAATCAAAACATGTCATCAATCCAGACCTGATCCAATTAAAGAATGATATTAGTTGGATCACATTTAAAAAATAAATTGTACTTTTCTAATGATTTTTTTCGGCAATAAGCATAGTTCTACCTAGCTATACAAACATTGTCTAATTTGTTAATATGTGTAGTCCGTTGAACTGTCGGAACTTGTTATAGCATTGTAATTATCCAATATTACTGCAAGAACAGGTAGATAAGCAAACGAATGACCGCGTGACGCCATTTTGTCTTTCTTGTTACTCCTCTACTTGTCTCTCATCTATGCATTTTGTGGGTTGTTGTACTTATTTCTTAGTTGACGTTGGTAAATGTATTTTGGATGAAACATCCGTTTCATGCTACCCAGTGGTACTTAAAGGCGACATGTATATAACTATCATCTCGGAGAATATATATTTTGCTGTTTTTATAACGTGTTGTAGAGCTCATAATTAATAGTGTCTTTATATCGTACTGTTAAGCTAGAAAAGGACAAAGTTATATATTTTTATGAACAATATTATCACAGAGCTAAAAGCAATAAAAGAAAAGAAGACGAACAAAAACAATGTGATAATGGACAGAAGGTTGATTAGAATATAATGGATGACAATTTTTTTCCTTTTTTTAACCAAAACGATTGGAAAGGAGGATTTTTGATATTAAAACTTATTTTTTACTAGGAATTTTTTTTTTACGTGTCATTAACAATAAAATAAATAAACAAAGCGATTGTTTTGACTATTTCTTCTTGTAATGTATTGATTGAAATGCTACTTCATTCATCCCTATTATATAAGATAATAATGGTTCAATAAGAAATTGAGATCCTGATGGAAGAATTAAAGAGTTTGATGACTGACTGAAATGATTGATTGATAAAACAAAGACTTTTATTAGCAGATTCGAATGACCGATTGGAAAGTGGAAATAGTAAGATAGTGAGCGAGTCAGTGAGATGTGTGGTTTAGAGCGTTAAATGACAACTTGATTTAATGACAAATTGAATTGACCGATTGATAAATGAATAAGGCAACTGAAAAGAGTAGAGGCAATTGTGATTGAATGTGACTGATTGATGAAATATAGCTTGAACAAAATTGATGACAAGATTGATATAAATGATTGAAAAACTAAGCGTAATGGTAGATTGATATGTCTGATTGCTGAAACGATTGGAAAAATAGGAGATTAAATGAATAAATGATGAAGTGGTTCTTAATGATTTTGATAACAGGTTGAGTTGAATGACCGATTACACGATAGAATAACAGATTAATTCTTACCAGTTGATGAAGTGATTGAAATGGCTTAATTAATGAAAGAACTGATTAATATCAACAGACGAGGGTTTAGGATAACTTAATGGCCGACTGATTGCTTGAATGCCAGACTGATAAGATCAATGACCGTTTCAAGAAATATAATTAAACAAAGAAATCACTAAATAACTTCGCTCATAAATGATAAACATTTGACTCAAAATAACAAAACAAAGCTGGAATTTTGTTTGTATACAAGCAATAATGTTTAATGAAAAGTATATATACCCATTCTAAAAACAACATGTAAAACATCACCGAGTCTTTATAAAGACACTCAGATCATAACAATACACATTCACAGGTTATATATACCAAATTTCATACCTCGTACTGACTTATATTATCTGAAAACGGTAATAGCATACTTGTGTATTCATAGTGAGGCCTCTTACTGTACCAATCAAGAAGTACAAGAAAAACTGAAATCCATTTTGGGGGAGGGGATTCCCCTTTTCCTTGCTATCTTTTGTTCAGCTAAGATGCTCTGTTGCTATGACATGAACCTCAGGCAAACTATTCAAGGGAGTTGGATTGTCTTCCATCACACATATAGAGTTGACATTCACTTTGAGTACTCAAGTAGACGATCCCTATTGCATCAACACTACATATATCATTTTCAGTTTCATCAAAACAAATCACAAAAGTCCACAATTCACGAAGTTCTTCGTGATCATTCCAGCAAAAATTAAAAAATAATTACAAAAATTCATACATGGGTTATTTCATGTCATTTCACGTAAAATATCATTACGTGCCATCAATGATCTGTTTTATCATTACTGCAAGCATTTCCAAATCAACTATAGCACCATGTATATGCTGTTTACATTGACTTCTCAAAAAAATATTCCGATGTAAAAAAAGGAAGAGTAAGTAACACATTAAACATAAATCATCCTTTATACAAAGTCGGGCTGACAATCGAACATACATTTCATATATATATTTATATATACACAAAGCATTGTTATGGTCTCTTCAAACAGTATTAATGGCATAATCAACCAATATGGGTAGACAAAGTCTGTTTTACAACCTGGGAAGAAACAATCAATCCTTGTACTCAATGAATCCCTTTCCTTACAACTTCTGTCAAATTCAATTGCAAAAGAAATTAAAAAATTATTCAAAATATCAACCCCCAAAACCAGCAGATGTCCATTTCTGTGCAATAAACTACAATTAAATGATAAATGTATAAACACATTTGGTAAAACTTGTTAAAAATGAGGTTTCCAAAGTACAACATCATCTATCTGTCAAGTGCCATGCAGCTAGACAGATTACTCTATCTCATTATTATTTACCTCCAATTCTCCACAATGGTAACACTAATCCATTTTCATAACAAATCCTCCTTACACTTCATAAATTTTAAATGCTAGAAGTATATGGCATTATTGAATCGTAGGGTTGTTTTTATCAACATTCATAACGATCACAAACAACTTTCAAGAAATCAAATTCAGGGGAACTTCGATACCTCCTTGTATTTCCTAGAGATAGCGTGTTCTGATTATGTGATATGTCACTGTCATTGCTTGCACATTCTAAAAGGTGACATACAAGGCTAATGAGATTTCCTGAGTTTGATTTCAAAGTCTTTTTATGATCCTGTTATCCTCACCCATTTTGATAACTTATTTAAGTGGTACAGAGCATTGATAATCAGAGCATAGCGATTCAGTAAGGTCCTTGATACCCTACATTGAGAACTAGAAGGGACTTTAATTTCATAATGAGTTAACACCCTTCTGGCTCTCTCTCAACAGACAATTTATCATTAATCCACCTCAGCCCTCAAAATGTTGGGGTCAAAACTTTGGTAAACAGTTTTCAAACATATTTCCTTCATGTGGTGCCACTTCCTTCTTTCACTTTATGATCAAACACACAAAGGTGAACAAACTATTTAAATGTACCAAAGTATAAGTATCCTTTACGTGATACCATCACTGCCTGTAGGCATAGTGCTGCCAAAGTGATGGAGGTGCTTCATGAATACCCTTTTGTTTGTCCTCTTCTAAAGAATAGTTCCACCTGTCTATCACAGAATATATCATTGGTGTATAAATGAATGATTACATAACTATTGTGGACATATATCCTATACTCGGCTTGATGGGTTTTTACAGTTTTGTACAAATGACATATCGGTAGGCATAGTGAAATAGAAATCAACCATTTATATAACTATGGTCTACAACATGTAGACTGCTGAGAGCCAGAAGGTTGTAACTCAAACTCTGCAGGTAACAACTTCTGACTCCAAACAGACGTAAAATACTGACAAATTTTAAGACATCTGCTTAATTGCACATTCAACCGTCCCTTCTGTATCCTTTTCTCCTTACATTAACCGAGCCATGTACGGATAGACATCACAATAACAACATTACATATATCGATGTAAAAACAGCAAAAAATCATACGAAAGACACTGATAAAAGAATATGACCATAGAAATACAATGTTCCTGTAGAGTATAATTATAAGATAGGTATGTATACATGTGCATTCGTTTTAAAAAAGAGCAGAAGAAAAATAAAGATATAAAGAGTGATTTGTACATTGTAATTTGCCCTCATAGACGGTTTACCAGTTAGGCACATCATCTGCAGCTGTACATCAACATGAAATCAAAAATAATAATTATCAAATCGTATACGGGGTGGGAAATCAGTCGTAAGCACAATCATAGAATATATGCACAAAATGATGTACATTTATAAAAGAATAATGAAACAGGCGAACAACATTGACCATAAACCTCAGCATTCAATACAAAAAGATACATCTGAGAAAATTGGAGTTGATGCATCACACTTCCTCGTTGTTGAATAAAAAATGAAAAAGACAGTTCATGTATGAAGAAAAACATTTCATGTAAAATCCTGTACACTTTCCTCCCAATTAACATATTTAAGGATACATCTTATGAATACATGAATGCATATCTTAAGTGAAGTCAGGAATGTCTTGCTGTATAAAAATGAGTCATTTTCATGAGCAATATCACTAAAAGATGATTCATTTTAATGAGCAATATTCACTAAAAGATGATTCATTTTCAAGAGCAATATCACTAAAAGAGGCATATCTCATGAGTCTTTAAAAGGAGTTCCCTCTTTGCTGTATTTTTCTTCTCCAAACAGCCGCTTCCTGCGCTTATCAACGTACATCCATCCATTATTTCTGAAAAACTATCTTTATCAAAGATTATATACACATTTTTTTCTCAAAATATCTACAAAAATAAACAAAAATCAGTTGAGTATATATTTTTGGGGTGTGTTCGATGAGAGGTTTGTATTTGTGATCTATAATTTATTTTTGGAAGTTTCAAGTATTAGTTTTGGACAACTCTTCCACGAATATGCACAAAGAGGGCCATATTTATTCCATTGACTGCTATCCCTTCATTTTAAGCATCGACTCTAGATCAGTTGCATATAAACATACATGTCATATCACATCAATTCTATACATTCTAAACACAGATATGAACATGTAATTGACTCGTCTGTGTGAGGAGAGAGAAGTATATAAATAATGTGATATATACGCTATATCATAATGTCTTTCGTCACTCTGAAATAATGCTATTCTGACCAAATGTCTGATCATCCAATAATGTACAACATCTTGGCATTTTCTGCTTTCTTTTTGGTAACATGAGCCTTGCATTTTTGAAAAATTAATGACCTATCTACAAGTATCATTAAATGAGACATTTTGTTTGTTCGGAGCCAAAAAGGGCTTTAACTCATATACTTTAATACAGAGTTAATGCCCTTTTAGCTCTGAAGTCTGAACAGACAATTCCACCTTCATAAATTGACTTGTTTATCAGCTTCTGTTTACATCATGTAATTTCATCCTTCATTCTACTGGTAAACATCCCAGCATTTTACAGATTATTTTCAACCTCAGTTTCCTCAGATACCCACAGGCCGGGTATAGCTCCATATATCATTTACTGCTTAGTCATTTTCGATTGTTGATGAAATGCCTCACTGCAATACATGCTTTGATTTCTGCATACAATGGAGATATAACCATTTGTTTGCGGTTGTTTTGTATTTTGAATAAGGAATGTGTGGCTGAAAAAAGGGGGATGAACGAAAAAATACCTTCTTACACCGATTATGCTGGAAATGGCTAGATGTTTTCAAGAAGTGAGGCACCTCATATCCTCTGATAGGGTACAGAGTCATTATCCTTCAACTCTATGTGACTGATTTCATTTCATTGTGTCATCTATATGTACTGTATACAGGTGGATATTAAATAAAAGTACATTGTGCTATAGGTATGCAAGCAGAAAGGGTTTATAGGTACCAGTACTTACTATACTCAAAGGGGGAGGGGGCTTGGAAGGACTGTATGCTCATAGAAATCATGTTCAGATTACATTATACGCCATTGTCATGTTCACTCATCAAAGGGCGATGCACAAGCCTATCGAAAATGCCTAAGGTTGATTTTTTAAAGTAGTTGCTATTGTGTAACGGGTATATTCCTATGTATGGTCATCACAAGTTGAACACATACCGGTAGCTCACTTGAGCACCCCACTTTTCCCCAACATCATTGAATCGATGAGGGACAGAATGAAATATGATGAGGTCGATCAGAGAGGTATTATATTTGATTTGGTAGACCGTTCACTGGGGGTTATATAGAACCCTTATCATCTCACATTACTCCTGGCACACCCTCTTGGCTTCTATACTTCCTTGTATGACCCGACATGATTTCATGTTCATCCTATGTTTGCCCCAGGTACAGGAACATACAGCCTACCCCTATGAACAAATATCAAACAAAGATCAATCAATCCCATTGAGTTCATCATGTGGAAAAAACTTCCTCAAAGTAGACAAACACCGTCATCCCTAAAAATACTTTCAAAAGATAACTTTGATTTCCTGATCTTGAACCCCATTAACATTTCAAGGTCATTTCCTTATTACCTATTTCCCCCTTGTCATGTTATTACTTCAGTTATTTCAACCTTCTTGCAGTTGTTTTACCCACATTAAAATGACACTTAAATGAAGTATGGTATTATTTTTCCTAGTGAAATATGGTTGAATGTGAATTTCATACATTTCATGTTGCTAGGTAGGACAAGCCATAATGTTCGTCCTACCAAGCAACAATTAAAGTATGTTATTCGCATTCTGACTATTGAAATAAAATTATTTGCAACAGGTGAACAAAATGATTTATAAAGAGGCACTTTACAAAGGGCAGTGCATTGATAACATTTTGCAAAATTGTCTATTCTTCTTTTTCTAAAGTCAAATGCAGTTGAATAGAATTCAATGCTTTGAAAGTCTTCTTCCTGGGGGGCATGTTTTAGTTAATTACATTTGATAATATATCTGAGAGAGCAAAGCAAAATTATGGTTGCTTATTATCTTACTTTACAGGCAAGTTGCCCTGCGGGTAATACAATCATCAAAACATTAGAAAAAATATCTATGATAATCTACAATCTCATTCATGAAGATTTATTTCAATTTTTACTTTGGAATCATATTCATGTACAAGGGATATATATAAGCTACACAAAATCAAGATTATAATAATTCTTTTCTGTCCTTGGCTATCGTGTTGCTCCAGATTAATGTTGCATCCTTTCCTCTTATTGGTTGAATGTTATCTTTTATTTAACTATTGTACATGTGTGTTTGTTTAAATCCCTTAAATATGTTTAAAGTAATAAGTAACTCTATTACATAACAAACTCATGACAGAAGCATATTACACTATCCTTTGTGAAATCCATTTTGAAATACTGAATCCTTGACTGCACCCAAAGTCAATGTACTAATGTAGCAAAATTCCCCACACTACTAAAGATCTATACTGCATGCTTAATAGGGCATGCAATAGAAACTAAATCACTGTTGGCATATATTTCCTCTATTAAAACACATCTACCCCAGACTGTTTTGTAACTTTTCTATTCATAACCTCTTTCTTTTATTTGTGATTACAATGGTTATTCCTGAATGTAGGCTACTCACAGGTGCTGAATTAGGGTAAATAAGACATTAACTGTATGTGTGTAAATACGCCGTGATTCAACTGGTTTCTCTCTCACAACCCTAGATTTTGGCGTTAAACTTCCTTTTCCTCATAATCAGTCGTTCCCCCCAAAAAATCCTTTAGGTACTCCCAAATGCATGTTTTTTTTTTGTTAATTGTAATCAGTTTCCTAACATCAACATATATCTAAAAGACTTAATCGTGTTGATTTGGGTAAGATTTTGATGCTGAACCTAAAATATTTGGAAAAAGAAAGGCTTGCAGTATAACATTGGATATCACAGAAGATTATTGGTAACAGGATGAAAAGTAAAGCAAAAAAGAACCATAGTTAATAGCTTGTCTAACAAAATTACATTTTGGGTGCATGTTTACAAACTTGGTGAAAAACTTGCCAAGGTAAAAAAAAATGAAGAAATAAACAAAGAATGTGAATGATAAGAATCCTTGTGTTCTATTTTGATATATTATCAAATGAATGGATAGGGACCAGGAAATTGATCGCTTTATTTTATTTATCCAAAGCCACAAATATGGTAGCTTCCATTGTTTGGAAAATTAATATATTAAACAAAACTAGCGTGTGGGTGTTAGTGCTGGTCTTTACCAAGGTAATTAGGTAACCTTTCTTTTGTACAAACCAGGAAAATATGAAAATCATGACCACAGATCAATAATGAGTGAAAATAACAACAATGAATGAAATACCTGCATGATTATTAATATTAACTTGTTCAAATATTTACCCTTCTCCTGAAGGGCAGCCATCATTTAAGTCTACTTGATCAGACTCTTGTTTGAAACCTTTATTTAAAAAAAATTGGTCCATAATAATTCAGTTAAACTCGACCCTGGGTCTGAAATCACGTTTAACGAGAGGAAACTTGAAGCTCAACTAACTTCCTTTGTAAAACCAGATTTTTAACAAAAGCGTAAATCCAGCATTGGGTTTATAATGTAATAGAATACAATCCATTAATGGCTTGGACCGAGCCTAAACCAGCGTAATAATGGTTTTTGTTAGGGAATGTTAATGTACAGAATCTATGTGAGATTTAGTCTATAGTCTGGCTAGATCAGACCCAGCAATTTTTATTGGTAATAATTGTAAAGGGTTTGTTAATGAAATCTAATGATTACCCGGCTAAACAGGACTTGTTAATTTTTGGTCACAGCAATTTGATTACAAGGAAATCAAATAAAACAAAAATGAGAGTAATTACAATCTAATCAATTCCAGTTTCATACAAATACATTCTGAAAATTGACATTTAGCAGATTGGTTTCACAAGAGTTGGTAAATAACAACATTTCCTTATATTGGACACTAAAAATAAAGAAAAGTCATTATAGTTTGCTTTTGATAAAGAACTATACAGGAATAGTTTTCATAATGTTAAAATTGAAAAAAGTATGATACAGAAGGGAAGGAGAGATAGCAGAAGAAGGGGAAATAGAGTGTGCGACAGAGAGAGAGACAGAAAGACAGTCAGACAGAGAGAGAGATAGAGAGAGCAAAAGATAGAGAGAGAGAGAGAGAGAGAGAGAGAAAGAGAGAGAGACAGACAGACAGAGAAAAGGTCATAAACAAGATAAATGTGTTGGAAAAACAAACTTTACAATAGTACAATTGCAGTTGTTGAGAAAATTCCCCCCATTTTCCCCCAATCTTATTTTGAGTCTTGTTAGCCCAACCCCTAATAGCTTGAATAACTAAGCCTTTGTTATAAAACCACAATATGACTATGTTTGGGCCGTAGGAACTAGTGGCACAACAGAAAGAGTAAAGAGGACAATAAAAGGGAGATAAAAAGTTAAAAACCCCATCAGAATGATTCACACCTCACTTACAAGGGACCAGGAAGCCAGTGGTGAACCATAACAATCCATAATGAAGCCACCATTAATATTTGAAGAGATCAACCCTACCGTGACAATTTCACTAAATTTTCCTTCCTCATAGCAATAAGCGATATTTTGTTTCTTCCCCAAAATTACCCCTTTCAAAGCCATAGCTATTCACAAATCTTAATCATTCGATTAATTCAGATTTTCTGCAGCCAACTACTCTTTGATGCATTTTCATAGTCATTTTTTCCAAGACTTGTAATGAACGGTATGTTTTAATAGTTATAACTTGTTTGAATTGCCAAACTAAATAGCCTAGATCTCTGGCATTTAAGCTACAAGTATGACAGTGAAAAATGATTATGTAATTAGGGTATCAAGCAAAACTTAAATTTGATTTTTCTTGCAATTGATAATTCAAAAACATGTCTCAAGTTCGTGGATCAGGGGAATCAATTATTGTTTTTAAGGAGACATGTGTCAATATATGCATTCTGGTGATGAGGCTGGTTGCCTCCTTTGTTAGGTAAACAAACAAAAAGAAAGTCAGAGTTGGGAACTCCCCATATTTGCTTGAGATAAGCCCCCCTCAGTATTTATGCAGTGATTGATTGCAAATTATTGACAAAGAGATGGACATAGACCCCGGATCTCCAAGAGATTTCAACAAATGCCTTTGATTTTACTACCAAAAAAGCCCCCTTTATGAGTCCTACTGCACGTAGCCATTGTTCAAATATGACAATCGTACTAATAATCTGAGATTTTATCTTGATCTCAAAGCTTCACGTCTATTTTTTTCTTCCAAACTTCCTTGTGTGCATGTTTGTTCCCACTTCAAAAACACATTCCATGTTGACTAAAGGAGAATGTAATGATATGATTCATAAAATGATTCATAGAACACGAGTATCAATACTAGAAAAGATCAATATACTTATGAAATCCGTATATGGTTGGAATCAGAGTGCTAACACAACACCGGCTATTTACACAAAGAGAAACGAAAATAAGATGAACAGAAAATGAAATCAGAGATATTCATATTCGTGGGAATTCACAGCAGATAATAAAGCATTCATCAAAATTAAGAATAGAAGGGGGATTCTGAATAAGTTCCTCAGAAAAATACGTTTTTCCAGTAGGTTCTAAAGTGACACTATATGAAGAAAGATAAGAATAACTGCTAATACATTTAGAGGGGCATCGGTTCATTGAAGTAAATGCCTTATTGTACATGTATGTGCTCTATGTGCTTATTACAAGGGATAATTGATTCACAAACTTTGCTTGTAACAATGCACAAGATTTAAAAGGATGAAAGGATGAATTACAAATCAAAATGAAGCAATTTTCAGACTCTATAGCAGGGCTGGAGGGAGGGGGAGGGGTGTGACAAATAGACCATTTTTGTAATGTAATCAAGTGTAAAGCACGAACCTTTATTAAGTGCCTCATTACAAATTAATTAATTCACCTGCTACAAATACGGTAATTGTATTTCAATAGTCAGAATGCAAATTGTATATAATAATCATTGTTAGGCAGGACCAACATTATGGCTTTGGCTACCTAACAACATGTAATGTATGCAATTCGCATTCTGACTATTGAAAATCTGAAAGGAGCCTCCGGGCACTTAAAAAAGATTTGATTCATTACAAAAATGGCCTATTGATCCGCACTAGCCAATTCATAGGTTGAGAACCTAAAAGACTCGTTAGAATTCCTGTCTGGTTTGTCTAATAAATATGCTGGACTTTGGGCTTTGAACAAGAAAGAAGCATGCAAAGGAAAAAATCTTAACTATCCAAACACAAAATCACATGATGGGAAAACACCACTTTTTTGTGACTGTTTACTCTGTATTGCATTAGCATTCCTTGAATTCAGGCATGGACCTACTCATAGTAGGTCCATGATCCAAGTATGGTGCTTCAGTTTTATCAAAGCATGTGACAAAATAATGATATGTGCTTTTTGATAATAAAATATTAAAAGAATGTATAAGCTTGTACACCAAGCATTACAAGATATGATTTTCCCTACTTGAAAAGATAAGATTGCGTTCGCTGAACAAAAAAGGGTAAGAAGCCGGAGACACACTCGTGATAACTTCTATGATTTGTGTTTGAATGTCAACCTTATTAAAATATTAGCAGTTTCGTATGTGATTTCCCTTGAGCCGGATGTTTGCTTCACACCTACATCTCAAACATTGGCCGGAGTCTAATCGTTATTGCAAAGACAAATATATCTCTTCACCCTACACTTTACCTCTCTTTTTTTAAATAGGAGTAATACAATGACAAAGCATGTGATTCCCCACCAAAAGAAGTTTAAATGATAATAATTAAAATAATAATAATGACCTAGGCTTCTATAGCGCATTTTCATCTTCAGAGAAAATTTAAATGTGCTATACAAATATGGACAAGGTTAATCATACAATCATTATCAACATCAATTACAGAAAAAATGAAAGCAAATTATGACAAAGTACAGTAATAACATTTTGATGAAATACATAATGCAGTTTAAATTACATCAGAAAGTGTTTACAAACAAGTAAGATTTAAAGAAAGTTAATCCTGTGGCGGTTTGGAAGGTAGCAGGGAGAGAATTGCAAAGACGCGACATCGGACAATAGGGCTTGTTTTGGTATCGCTTGCATCACGAGCAGAGTGAATGCTCTAAACAAGGATATTTACGTTACAAAACCACATGTTATCATTCTTATCATTAATGGGAGTCGATATTGGAGGTTAGTGGGTCTTTATCCTCTTACTATGATCATTAAACTCAAAAAATAGAAATGCAGACTATGCACTCGACGTGCCTCTATTTTAAGACCTAAGGCAGATGAAGAATAAGGTCTCGACGGCCACTTTGTTTCATAAGGAGGCTGTTTATTATTTTTATGACCAATACCATAACTAATGGAGCGGAAACTTGCTTTATAGCCATAATTAGACTTTCTAATATCTAGGGCTCATAAGACACTTACGAAACTACAAACAAGATGCTACATAAACACTCTCTTCCCGCTGGTGTAGAAGTGGTCTTGGAATCACCTGATATACATTATCAAGTGGTCCCCAGTAGAATACAAGGGGTAGCTCTGTGTCCGTTGGCAAGTCATTTACCTATATCTGCCACTCTCTACCCAGGTGTAGCAAATGGCTACCTGGTTGGAAGAAATACCTTGAATGTTTGACGTTCTTGTACATCAGCCTAGCTCTAGCCTGGTACCAAGAAAAAAGTTTATTTAGATTAACCTGGAACTAAGAACTATAAATTTCTACACCATTAATATCATTTTCTATCAGTATTGTCATATCTAGTACAATGACGGGCAATGACGTAGGTTTTTATGTTTCCCTTTGAAAGGATAGTAAGAGTTGGTCTTTGATAGGCTAAAGAGGGTTTTTTTCGCCGCCCTTTCTTCTCCTCTTACAAAAAAGTTTTAAAAATGATTGGTCTTTAAGGCAGACGAGGCTTTACTCATTGGTTACCATATTATTGGCTGATCTCTCTCTCTCTCTCTCTGAAGGCCCATGTTTCGATGTGATTGACTGATCCCTCGATCGGATGGCTCATGTTACCATTTGATTGGCTGATCTCTCTCTCTCTCTCTCTGACGACTCATGTTACCGTTTGATTGGCTGATCTTCGTCTCTGATGGCTCATGTCCCCATTTGACTGGCAATCTCTCTCTGATGGCTGATGTCTCCATTTGACTGGCTGATCTCTCTCTCTCTCTGATGGCTCATGTCCCCATTTGACTGGCTGATCTCTCTCTCTGATGGCTCATGGTACCATGTGATTGGCCGGTCTTTCAATCTGATGGCTCATGTTACCATTTGATTGGCTGATCTGGCTCTCTGAAGGCTCATGGTACCATGTGATTGGCCGATCTCTCTCTCTCTCTCTCTCTCTCTCTCTGAAGGCTCATGTTACCATTTGATTGGCTGATCTGTCTCTCTCCGAAGGCTCATGGTACCATGTGATTGGCTGATCCCTCGATCGGATGGCTCATGTTACCATTTGATTGGCTGATCTCTCTCTCTCTCTCTCTGACGACTCATGTTACCGTTTGATTGGCTGATCTTCGTCTCTGATGGCTCATGTCCCCATTTGACTGGCAATCTCTCTCTGATGGCTGATGTCTCCATTTGACTGGCTGATCTCTCTCTCTCTCTGATGGCTCATGTCCCCATTTGATTGGCTGATCTCTCTCTCTCTGATGGCTCATGTCCCCATTTGATTGGCTGATCCCTCTCTCTGACGACTCATGTCCCCATTTGATTGGCTGATCTTCGTCTCTGATGACTCATGTCCCTATTTGTTTGGCTGATCTCTCTCTCTGATGGCTCAAGTTACCATTTGATTGGCTATTTTCTCTCTCTGATGGCTCATGTCCCCATTTGACTGGCAAATTTCTCTCTCTGACGGCTCACGTTACCATTTGATGGGTTTGTCTTTGCACTTCTCATGCACATAGGTGGAAAACTTTCTAAGGAACTTGGGATACTCTCTTTTGTAGACTGTCCTGAGAACAGATCCTGGAACCCATCCACCTGGATTGGCTAGGGTGACAAAAAACAGGAGAGGGAAACAGATGTTAAGTCACTTCAAATTGTTATTAAAATCATATCCATCAAGAAATCTAACCTTTATACAAAAATAGCCTAAGACAAGAAGTATTTCGGTACAATGCAAAGATACTTTGTAATATGCCACTGAAAGTCATGTGTCTTTATGCAGTATATGGCTTAACTGTGAGGCTATACTTATACTGTGAAATTGGGTGAGTGATTTTATTTCCTATTCATATAAAAAAAAGTGTGTTTGATGATACCTGAAATCTAGATGAAAAATGAAGAAGAAAAAAAGGGGAAAATAGAAAAAAAGTGATCAGTGACTTTAACTGTGTCTCAAAAAGGGTGAGTGAATTAAGTCTCAATTGGTATCACGATAATAGTTAAATACAAAAACTTTTCATCATTCAATAAGAAACTGAAACAAAAGATTTTCACTTCCAAAACTATCTTGTGAACTTCCTTCACGCAATCTAAATTGTCTTTCAAGAAATAAAAGTTTTAAAAGTTCACTTCCTCTTGAAACTTGAAATCAGAGTCCATAATAAGATGCTTTCATACTTTCTTAAAAAACATTATTTTCTTAAGAGTTTGGGCCTCTTGGAGAACAATGGAAAGCTAAATCGGTATAAGTGGATTTAATAATACAACATTTTCTAAAGAAAGACATGAACACATACAGACTGTACGTATATATATCAATTAATGAAGTTCTTGAATAGTTCTTGATTTTTATATAATATGCATTTTTTCATAAACTCCGACTTAAGCTGTCTTCACCTTGTTATTCACCAAGTTAAAATAATGAGTAATAAGTAATAAAAAAAGGGGAAAAAAAATTATATATTAATACACAAAATGATGAATTCTGTTCAAACCTTTCAAATCAAAACTTTCCCATACAAAATTTCATTGATTATCTTGATCAATAATAAACAACAATAATTCTTGCATAACAAATTTAAGATTGGTAGAAGCTTAAAAACTACATGTTAACAATAATTCCATTTACATAGCAGCCTTACAAATTGGAATATGGCTTCCCAGAACTTTCAATCATAAATACACAATTTATCTATTTAATAAAGTCAACAAAACTAAAAAAAGTCCAATTTTAAATGAAGACTGCTATGAAACAATAATGCAACAATGTTTTCATAACATTATCAATAGGGAGGAAATGTGTAGAAGGATGATGTAATAATTGTTACATTTTTAATAAAGTACGATGTGAAGAAAATATCATTTTTAATACTTTCTTACCATGAGCTACATAGAAGATCTTGCAGACAAGGTTCTCTCTGGTTGCTTTCTCTATAGGTATATCAGGTGGGTCGAGGAACGTCTGACATAGCATGCTAACGTTGACCTTGGCTCGTATGCATTTGCTTGTCTGAAACACACAAACAGTAATAAAAGCTACATTAAAGCCCCACTGTACTACTTGTAGCTACTTTCTCCCTCCATATAGAAAACTTCCCCAATCGGTGCCTGTTGGTCCCCCATGATCCTTTTTTTCTTTTGTTAATTAAGAGCTGAGTTGATGAGATAGCCACCTGTCAGTGACCTCGCTGGGTGGTCTAATCCCTTCTGACCGAACTAGTACAGATGGCCTTTAAAGGGTATCCTGTGAAATACTTGTATCCATCCCAGGGGATGCTCAAAGTGCCTACAAAAGAATTAACATTACCCTGGGTTTAGCCCGTAGGTGCCTAGCTACCATTGAAGGAATACATTCCTACCAGGTACCCATTTACTACACCTGGGTGGAGAGTGGCAAATGTAGATCAATATCTTGCTAAAGGACATAAGTGCCGCAGCGGGACTCAAGCCATTAACATTATCTACCAGGTAATAGCATATATCTACATCTACATGCAGTGTACATCATCTGTTTGGAGCCAGAAGGGTGTTAACTCATACAATTTAACTCAGAGTTAATGCACTTTTGGCTCCAAAAAGATGATACATGTATATAATATTTTATACATCGCCTACTAAGATTCTTGCAACCTCATTGGTCAATTATTGATCACATGACATGCGCTATGAGTACTGTTGAACGGCATCATTCTCCAGCCGTGCAATTCCGTTTGATCCTTTCGCACCATTGCACGCTGACGTCACTGACGATTAACAAAGTACATGGTGAGGTAAGTGACGTCACAGTGCAATGGGGACCGATGGATCAAACGAATGGATGCACTCCGCGTCACAATAAACATAAAGCTTGGAAGCGCGGCGCATGGTATGCGTATGGTTTGCTGCCTGCTTAATAGTGCGCGCTCACTATCGGCAAATTTGATCAATTAAAAACAAACAAAAAATCGTTGAGATTTAGGCCCAGGAAACTGTTTTAAGCCCATTAACGTCTGAGGTGTTGTATAAAACAAATAGTGAATGGTCTTTGTTCGTGCAATGAAACAAGATGATACGCTCCATTCAACTCGGCTGCGCCTCGTTGAATATAGCGTCTCTTATCTTTCACCTCGTTCAAAAACTTGTAGCATTGTACTCATGGCCATTCACTATTTATATAATAGTGATCATAATATAAAATGAGATTTATATAGTATGTGGTAAATATATATATGTATGTGGTAGGGATATCTAATTTTAAAAATTACTCCTACCACACTGAGAATTTGGTACAATTGTAAAACGATGCTCCGAAGCAATTTCTCTGCACCCCCCCCCCTCCCCCCAAAAAAATAAACAGTTGAGTATATAGTTTGTTTCATTATAACTTCATAGGGTCTGAGCATGCAGAATATGACATCCATGAAGGTTTGATCGATTTGAGCAATAAGATTTGGATTTCTTTAAATCTGATTAATGATTGATGATACGGTTCACAAGTCATCTTCATGTTAGTTTCTCCAGGCCAAGGTTGAAGAATGTCACTGGTTTATTAAAGCATAGTACTTTAGTCAACAGCTTTTTGAATAAAGGATGTCTGAAAACACCTCATAACGATTTATCACGGATTATCTATTTGGAGGAACATGAAAAAAAAGCTCACAACAACACCATATTATCTATCTAAACAGGCAAAAATGTATCCAGAGGCCACGCAGAAAGTGAATATGGTGCCCTACTTACTGGCATCAATGCCCCTCACTAAATGACAAACCTTATTAAAGGCCGCTGTAGCCCAACCCTATTGCTATCATACTCTTTGTTAAACATTTCATGCACCTTTGATTACCTTCATTGACATCTTTCAGAAAAACTGACAACACTAGAGGAATGTGTACAGTGCACATTGCCACGGTTTGCAAAATACTTCACAATCTTGTTTACAAAGGATATATTGCAAAGTTAAATATTGGTCGATTGTTCAGCTTGAAGAGAACTAACAGAAGAACATAAGAGATTTAACTTAAGAAATGATTTCATAGCCATCCCGTCCTGGTACTACATGTATGTTTATAATCATTTTGTTTCTTTAATGAGGGCCCAAGGGGGGGGGGGGGGCAGTAGCAAGGGATAGGCAGATTAAGACTTTTTCTGTTAACACCCCAATATTGAAATAATCTAATATGCCAAGTTATGCCAAAATATGCCAAGTTCAATAACTATCATTCATACTATAAAAAAAATCATAGAGACTATTTAGTAACATGAGACTGCCCAACAAAGTTTTCTACTCTGGAAGAAGTAAAAGAGTCTCCGACTTATATCTACATGAAAATGTAAGTATGTTTTCCGTCCAAATTGAATCAAACCGAAACCAATATTCCTTAAGTATTAAATATATCAACCACTTCCTCTGGGAATACCAACCCTTGTATCTTATGGTCTACAAGTCATTCAAGTTAGCACGCACATTCAAATGGTTTACATATTGCTCCAACATTCAATTCTCATTGATAGGGAAGGGAGGGTGCACAGAATTGTCTTTGACTCTGTAAATCTTTCAATTGCATGATTTATAACGTACTTGCTATCTTCACACATTTAAATGATACACTGGAATGTTTGACATTGCAAATATTCATACATGATCTATTGAGCTTTTAGGGCTGTATTATGTTCCATGAATGTTAAAGTTTGTAAAACAGATTTTATTCTCCTTCGGGCCCTTTTTTTTTTCTTTCCTAAGCCACTTCAATTCAATTTAATTCAATTTAACCCTCTGATTTCATGGACGTACACTACAGTACATGGCATGATATAGAGATCTCTCATATTGTTGATAGGGTACATATATAAACCTTCTACTAATTAAACAAGATCTAACACTCCTTATGAGCATTCCTTGCGGAGTTTTCTGTATGATATTTGACTACAAAAAGAATTGTCTTTTAATACTAGCACTGACTACTAATTCTTTCGGTATCAGTACCATTATTCCATGGTCATATAATGAGATTTTTCATTTTTTATGAACTAGATGGATAAAAGTTATATGTCGTACAGGAAACTAAATGAGAACTTACCGCTTTGGGATGTTCTGTGGAGAAGTTGATGACGAGCCAGGAGCCGACATCTTGTGTGTTTTGGATGCTGAGGTCTAGTTTGCGGAGATGAGAGACGAAGCAGGTGTCTCGCTGGGTCGCTGGCCACACCCTCTTCATAAGCTGGTGAGAGATGACTGTATCTTGGGACAGTACCTCCAGTGTGTTGGTTATGTCTAATGTAGCTGAAAAGACAAAAACATCCATCTTTAATACAATCAATATCTTGAAACAGTATCAGGGATTATGCTATTATTATTGCTAATCTTATTACTAATACTAAATTACACTCTTCCTGTTTCCCCTCTCCCTCCCCTCCCCTCCTCCCCCCTTTCCTTCCTCCCCTCTCCCTCCTCCTCCCCCTCCCTTTTCCCCTCCCCCTCCTCATCCCCTCCCTTTTCCCCTCCCCCTCCTCATCCCCTCCCCCCTCTCCTCCCCCTCCCTTTTCCCCTCCCCCTCCTCATCCCCTCCCCCCCTCTCCTCCTCCTCCTCCTCCTCCACCTCCTCCTTCTTCCTCTTCCTCCTCTTCCTCTTCCTCTTCCTCCTCCTCTTCTTCCTCCTCCTCCTCCTCCTCCCCCTCCCCCTCCCCCTCCCCCTCCCCCTCCTCCTCCTCCTCCTCCTCCTCCTCCTCCTCCTCCTCCTCCTCCTCCTCCTCCTCCTCCTCCTCCTCCTCCTCCTCCTCCTCCTCCTCCTCCTCCTCCTCCTCCTCCTCCTCCTCCTCCTCCTCCTCCTCCTCCTCCTCCTCCTCCTCCTCCTCCTCCTCCTCCTCCTCCTCCTCCTCCTCCTTTTCTACTCCTTCTTTTCCTTCTTCATCTCATCATCATTATCATAATCATTCAATGTATGTACTTACTGTCCCATTCCATTCTGACATTGACATCCCAGAAGGTGAAACACATTTCTTGACTGGTCACATTCCTGATGGTATGGGTAGCTTTCAGAGGGTCGCATACTACTCCATCTATCTCCTGCTCACTCTTATATACCTGTAGAGAGAGAGAGAGAGAGACAGAGGGGGGAGAGGGAGAGAGAGAAAGGGAGAGGGGAGGGAGGGAGAGAGAGAAAGAGAGAGAAAAAGACAGTGAGAGAGGGAGAGAGATATAGACAGTGAGAGAGAGAGACAGAGAGACAGACAGACAGAGAGGGGCAGAGAGAGAGAGAGGGGAGTAAGAAAGAGCGAGAAAGAGTGAAAAAGAGGGGGAGAGTGTGGGGGGGGGGGGGGGGGGAGGAAAGAGAGAGAGAGAGGGGGGAAGAAGGGATGAAAGAAGGCAGATGGTAAGAGTATTTGTTACATTTGAACAAATAGGAAGAGAGAGAGAGGGGGAGGGGAGAGAAGCATAGAGAAATAAAGAGAGGGAGAGAGCGAGAGAGAGAGAGAGAGAGAGGGGGAGGGGAGAGAAGCATAGAGAAATAAAGAGAGGGAGAGAGCGAGAGAGAGAGAGAGAGAGAGAGACAGAGAGAACAAGAGAGAGGGGATATATATTATAATATTAAGAAGGTCAACAACTCTAATGCCAATGTGAAATACTAAACAATTATATGTGTACTAAATTATGTGTGCTTTTTTTATCATCATTATTTTAATACCTTAATGATTCATAGAAAACCTGCACAAATAAAAGAGTCAAGAAAGGAGAGTTCAAAATAACATAACACTGTTACTACTAACGATTGATTCATATATATGGGTAGAGAGGTAAAGCACTTTAAAGATAAAGATCAGTTATGGTCATGCGATTGCATTGTGAAAGAAACGTTGTGGAATCGATCAAAAAAGGTTGATCATCTAGCATAAGTATTGGTGTGTAGTGCAGAGATGCCAACTTTTGGAAAACAGAAATAGGGAGGATTTGTAACCGACACCAAATAATGTGCGCGTAGCGCACATCTCGAGCGTGTAGCGCCCGACCCATGCGGCCGGGGTCCAGGGCCCGCCTTAGGGCCCTGGAAGCTCTGGGGTTCTAGATGCTCTCTGGTGCAATCTGAGCCTTATTTTGCAGCATTTTACATGTGTATTTAGTTAAATAATTCCCACTTTTTTTTAAAATAACATACAAATTGTACAAAATGCATGATGAATTCCTTTCAGACTTCCGAATACACGGGTACTTGATACTGTATTCGGTCTTATACTTCTGAGACCATTTCTTGGTCTTCTTTTGCTGATTTTCCGTCATTTGGATTCTGTGTCAATATCCACGCATTGGTTACGGCGATCCATATGCTGAAACAATCTTTCGCTACTCTTTATTTGTCTTTTAACAGTGGAATTACTACATGCTAAAGTTAACAGACGATATTTCTCATTCGATTCACAGATATATATACTGATAAGCACCAAAAAAAAAAAAAATCATAATTAAAAAAAAAAAAAAAAAAAAAAAAAAAAATGATTTTTTTTTATTTATTTTTTTTTTTTTTTTTAAAATAAATCGGGAGGATAAGGATGGTAATCGTAAGGTCGGGAGTTGGGGTGAATTATCGGGAGCCTCCCGATGAAATCGGGAGGGTTGGCATCTCTGTGTAGTGCAAGGTTCTGGAATCATCAAAATTTGGCCCAGTACTGGTAAAGTTACAAGCACTGTACACAGAAAGATGGATATGGGACTACGCGACACGTACACGATATCTATCAGGTCCAAATAGATATAATAATTTACCAAATATATAAATAAGAAGGTGGTTTCCCCGGCAAAATTTGTATCATTTCGTATTAGTCAAAACATATTCTTTCACATGATTGGTAAGAAGAGCTTCCATTTCATTTTTTGAGAGGGGGGCGTTTCCAAAACTGGTCTTTACCTTTAAGTAATTTTTCTCAACCCATAGCAGATCAAAGTGTTTTGAAAGTTGAATAAAATAACTTTTAATTTCCTCCTAAGATCGACACAAATAATTTTTGTTTCCACTCAAGAAGTCAATAATTTTCAACAAATTTGAATTTCATACTTCAAATAAGTTTCTGAAATATCACAATATCAAGAATGCAGAACAGATGGAAGGGTAGACAAACAATTGTGAGAAACAAAATTACCTCTGGCACCACTGTGTGATTGCTGACAAATTAAAAAGGAGAGCAATAGAATGTGAAGAGGAAGACTATTTCTCTTAAGAGATTCATGGTTGCAAATTACACTTTTCAAAGGAAAAAAGAATTAAGTTTTGTAACGGAAGATGTGAATTGGTTATTAGGTACCTTATCAATACTAAAAAGTGAAACAAGTTGAATATCTTGTTACGATCATTAACCCTTACGTGACATGAATAAAGTGCTTCACTTCCTAGTCTCATTCAAAATATTTGAAGAAAAAAACCCCTCTTGAATGTGGAGTTACGGTAATATGAAGACTTGTTTCAATTAGTTTATATTCATGTATATAGGTATATACAAAGGTTGTTCAAACCAAAGTCAATTGCTCAATGGATACAACGGCATACATGTATTACTGATAAAGGTAACACACAATATTGTTGGGGGTCAAGGATTTGACACAGATCTTGATTTAATATCTTTCATGAATAAATGGGTGTGTGTAGGGGGGGGGGGCTGTTGATATCCAACTATTCATGCAATTCATACTAAATTTACCATGTCTCTCACTGATACGATAAGTCAAGATTTGCTCAATTCCCAACATGAACAAAATGAACAACAACAGTAAGTTGTTGCCACTTGCTAAGAGATTCTTGCTGCAATAATGGCAATTGTTAACAATATGGAAAATTGTAATCACCATTTTAAGGAAGTTTCAAGATTTTGCAGCAGCTATCCGGTTCAAGAGCAAAAGTTTAATTTAAAAAGGGGGGGGGGGCACTCTAATACATGGGTTTCGGCTTCAACTTGTAATCAGTCAGAAACATTACATGTCAATAAACACTCCTTTGATGTGCCTTTACATAATGCATGGAGGCAACAGTGGGTACCCTAAGTGCATCTACCTCACTTCCAGGTTCAAAGCTACATGCTGATTTTCACACACACAGTGCCTTCTTTGTAAAACTGGAGACTATAAAACCCGACCCCCAAAAAGATCACCTCAAACAATTAAAAATACCAGAATATAGAATGTGTCAGACAAAAAATATGACAATGATGATGAAGAAAAGAGTCATGGAAGCGTGCTCTGAGAGATGTGCCCCTGTTTTTTTTTTGTTAGGAGTCGTTCTTTTATCTGTGTCTTCTCTTTCTATGGACTGTGGGAATGCGGTTCCCATAACTAGACAGACACTGCTGGGTCAAGGCAACTTGTCTTTATTTTCGTTTCGAAAGTCAGTTGATTTTGAAAATAAGAACACAAATGTTTAGCCAGGAACTTACAAGGCTGGTTCTGTGTTTACCTTTAATTGAATTGGAGTTCATGTACATGTAACTCCTCATTTTGTAATAACCTTTTTTTGGTGGGTTTTCTTTTGAGAGAGAGAAAAATGTAATATCGTCTGCTGAGAGTGAAAAGGGCTCTAACAGCATTTCACACAAAATTAAAGGAAAATCCAACCGTAATAGATAACCACTCTAAAGGAGGGCACACGATTCAGAGAAGCAGACTAGTGAAATATCTGAGGGATTTGTATTTTAAAAAGAGAGAAAAAACAACAAAAACAAACAAGCGAACAAACATTTGACTGAAATAAGACAAAAAATGAGAAAGTTACACATTTAAAAAAGTTGTAATCACTATATGTATGGGCACTTCAAATTGGCTGATTTGTCACTGTGACATAGTGCCGGACAGCTTTCCCATTTCTTTCACCACACACAGAAATTAAAATGTCATTTTTAAAAAAATATATGACTCTTGGGTCTTCTTTATTTAGAGGAACTATACTTGTATGCTATCCATAATATATTTAAAGTAGTGCCCATACAGGAGAAGGCACTTGGGAGAAAAAAGAGATATGTTACAAGTACACAACAAATGGGTTGTGCAAGATGTCCATGACTATATACACAATCCACTGACCAACTTGCCGATATGAGATCCGCAAGATTGGTGATCTCATATTTAAAATATTCATAAAATTTCATATTATTGGTCCGGTTTATTTAAAACTTTCGCCATTCTGTATCTCTTGTTTTTCTGCCTTCATACGAATGGGGGTGAGGCATGCGTAGGTTCGAGTAGGTGCATGTATTAAGAATGTATTGAGACGGTATGTGTATATGGACATTGATGCTCTTTAATGAAATCCCCATGTTCATGTATATGTGTATGTTATTTTAAGGTTTTATCTTAGTTGTATATATTGTTTTTGTTTTCTTTCTCATATTTACTTTTTAAAGGTATCGTTTTGTTAGTATTTAAAACTCTGGCCTACTATATACTTATTGCATTAACCATTTTGTTAAATATCTTTCTCATCGCGACATGTCAAATGAATGACTATCTTCTTCATCATATTTTGTATGGAACCATTTCTTTACAAGCTTTGCTTTTTAGATGTCATCATATTTCATTATCAAATAAATGTATTTGTGTTAGAAACATGTAAAAGCTGTTAAATAACTTGATCAATATAAACTAAATTTGTAACATGTTTCTAATTATCTTTTGTGTGATTATAATGACAAAGAATTGTATTATATTTTAATATTTGTATCATGTAAAATATGGAAAACAATGAAACTAAAACTGAAACTGAATGAATAAATTCATCACAAAATTTGATTGCCCTTGTAATACACTTCAGGAATAATTATGTAATAAATGGATCACCTGTCTCTCTTAGCAATAAGATACACATGACATGATAAACATAATAAAATATCATCTGGGCAATATCAATAAATGTCATATAATACTGATATTGAAGGTCATGACTGAATTTTTCTTCTAATCTAACTACATGCATTCTCATGTACTTGGACTTTGTACGTCTTGAACATGTATGCCTACAGGTTTTTACATAAAACACGATCGGTCAATGCATTTTGAATACTGCAAATTACTCGTAAATACAGTGTTAATGGTATGTGCACACTGGCAAAAGGTATAGTCAAACAATTTTTTTTGGCCCCAAATCTATTAAATACTGTATTCTTAACATGTTACTATGTTTTATGTCAATAATAAACCTTTACATGTCTGCACAAGTCTCAATTAGGGCTTTTCCCTTTCAATTAACTCTTTTAAACTGATGATTTTTCATATTTACTAATCGATTCTACAAAAAACACCCTTTAAAAAATTGTTTACAACTGGTGGACTTTGCTTTAAAAGCACGAGATGTAAGAAATATTTCCCTATCATCTTTGAATTTCAGTTAACAGATCATTTGTTTAGAGCCAGAAGGGCATTAAGCACTTTCACTCCTATCCTTCTAAATACAACTCAACCCCATCTAGCTTTCAGCAGACATCACCCATGATGTGATTCAATTTTATAACCATGTCAATAACAAATATAAACTTCATTTTAAACCTAGATTTAAAGTTCTAATCTCAAAAGGCAAAGTGACATCATTGATTGACAATGCAGAAACTGAACGAATCAATGGCATCATAAGGAGGAAGTTGAAATTCAAAAAAAATATCTTATTCATAGCGTAAACATTACACCACCAATAGTAATCATTAACTCATGACATGATAATCATGAAAATGTAATCTTTAAACTACATTCAAGTTCCTGATTGAGGGATTTTGCCCCCTAAATTAACAAAAAAGGAGTATGAGTGTCAGTGTACTCAGGTATCAGACAACTTTAAAGGTATCGTTTAACAATGTTAAATTTGAGATGCATTGCCCTACGTGTTATCACTGTCTGCGATATGGTGTAATATTGAAGCCCCCAACAAAAAACAAACAAAATGGCGCTTCAAAATGATCATGAAGTGCCTCAAAAAAGTAAAAATCTTTGAGTGACCGATTTTACGATACTCACTTTCCCCAATAGAATGTTGTTTTAAAAACCATTTTAAAAACCATTGGGAAAACGGTTTTTGAAATTTTGATTTGCAATCATAAATATCTTGATAATCAGAAAGACGATCGGCTTGTAAAATTCATGGGATTCCTGACTGACCTAAAGGTTTATAATTATGATTGCAGCATGAGCTAAATCTAGGATTTTGTTTAGAATCCGAGGCAAAGATACCCAATCCCTTTAATGCCAAGGTACTAAATGTTCCAAATCAAAGATGCTCCACATTTTTAGTAAAAGTGTTGGCCAATATTTTGCGGGTAAGGCCTAATTCAATGTTTATTTGTATCTATTATTGATAGCAAAGAGTCATGTCTGAAACTCTGAACAGTCCTGGGTGAATTCTCCGCACAAATCTCTGAAAAAAATATGATGTGTGACAACAGATTGAAAGGTTGTATACCTTGGATTAAATAGACAAGATTCATTAATGAATTCAGAATTATTATTCCTCAAAAGAACAGATTGAAAGGTCATATACCTTTGATTAAACAGACAACAACTATTAATGAAATTCAAAACATTATTCCTCAAAAGAACAGGTAGTAAGGTTAGGCTAAAAGAGGTATATTTTTGGGATGAAAGGTTACCATTATTACACATTTCTTTTCACTGTAACCTAGAAAATGTCAACTCTCTTACATTTAAAAAAAAAGGAAGTATGGTCTCATTTAGGTAGCCTGTATGTATTCAGCATTGCTGTTTAACAGGGCATGCCCTGAACTCGCACACAATACCTACTCAGTTGGAGATCCAACACTGGAAAGCTCTTTAAAAGCTCTTAAAACTCTTTTATCTCTCCCCCTCTAAAACTTACCTTTTTTAAACATATAAAATATATGAGAGGAAAGAAAAATGGACAAAGTACATTTACAAAATGTAGGTGGACTGTGGGTTAACAAACTAGTTTTCATCAGCCACAAAATGGGATCAAAGTTTAATCTCTTTTAATCCTCAAGGTTTCACTCCATTGCATTACAAAACAGAAAGCAGAGAGTGAAAAAAAGAAACAGAAACAGGAAGAGTTAAACACAGAGAGAGAGAGAGAGAGAGGGGGAGAGAGCAAATAGGAAGGCATAAATGCATTGTGGAAGAGAGGTGTGGCTTCATTTCTAAAAGCTGTATGGTAAGCCACACCTCCAAACTTATGGGGAGGAGTGATGAATATTTAATAAGCTTGGTGGAAGGATAATGAATATTCATGATTAAATGAAGAGACCTTTGACTGACGTAGTTGATATGATACAATCTTGCTGAGAATTGAATTACGTGATTGAGCAAACTATTCTCAAGGATCTTGGTTATAAAAATAGCAGGAATGCAGGCATTTTTAATAAATAATAGATGTTAAACAATTGAATTCAACAAATAAATTTGGGTTTTTCCCTTCAATTCTTGGTCCACTATTCCCCCTTCTCTCGAGCAACTTTTGAATCATACCATATTTGTAGATATAAGTTCTTTATTATGACATTCTCACACCACACGATAAGAATTTCAAGAAAAGTTCAATATATTTTGAAGAGGACAATTTTTGTGTATTATGACAGGAAGGTAAATTACTATTTCACAAAATGAAAAATTGTTAAAAGTACAATTAACATTGACATTTGACATCATACTTTGCCAAATGCCCAGGATCATTGAAATAACTTTTCTGATTTCTTTCTATTACAGGGGAACAGGCGGGGGCAACAATATTAGAGAGCCATACATGTACGTACAAGAACACACCGCAATCATCATTACTATCGCTGATATAATCATAGTCATGAAATAAAGTTTTGCAGTCCTATTTTAATTGGCACTAATGAGAATAACTTCCAATACTTTCTTTCACAATGCAATTGCCTGGCCAGAACTCAAATTTATTTTTAAGTTCTGGCATTAACATTACATTTGGAGATTATAAAACTATCTACAACGACATGTAAGTAATTATGTATCATTCAAAATTTGTCTTTGGAGAGACAGGAGGGTAGTAACTGTTTATTGAATAATACAAAATGTACATAATAATAATAATAATAATTGGATTTATATAGCGCCTTTTCCAAAGGTTACAAGGCGCTGCTCTCCTAGACTTTCGACAATTTAAGAGGAGTTGTACAGGTAAGTTTTCAGATGTTTTTTGAAGAAATCTAGTTAAGTACTGTTTCTTAAGAAAGAGGGGAGTTTGTTCCAGAGACGTGGGGCTAAGGACTGAAAGGATTTGAAACCAGCCTGTTTACGGGATTTGGGAATGACAAAGACATGTATATATCCTTGTGTTTGTTTGCAGACAATACATTTTTTGTGATATTAATTCAGAGATGCCAACTTTTGAAAAACAGAAATAGGGAGGATTTGTAACCGACACCAAATATTGTGCGCATAGCGCACATCTCGAGCGCGTAGCGCCCGACTCATGCGGCCGGGGTCCAGGGCCCGCCTTAGGGCCCTGGAAGCTCTGGGGTTCTAGATGCTCTCTGGTGCAATCTGAGCCTTATTTTGCAGCATTTTACATGTGTATTTAGTTAAATAATTCCCACTTTTTTTTAAAAATAACATACAAATTGTACAAAATGCATGATGAATTCCTTTCAGACTTCCGAATACACAGGTACTTGATACTGTATTCGGTCTTATACTTCTGAGACCATTTCTTGGTCTTCTTTTGCTGATTTTCCACCATTTGGATTCTGTGTCAATATCCATGCATTGGTCACGCCGCGATCCATATGCTGAAACAATGTTTCGCTACTCTTAATTTGTCTTTTAACATAGTGGAATTACTACATGCTAAAGTTAACAGACGATATTTCTCATTCAATTCACAGATATATATACTGATAAGCGCCAAAAAAAAAAAAAAAAATTATAATAAAAAAAAAAAAAAAAAATTTTTTTTTTTTTTTTTTTTTTTTTTTTTAATAAATCGGGAGGATAAGGATGGTGATCGTAAGGTCGGGAGTTGGGGTGAATTATCGGGAGCCTCCCGATGAAATCGGGAGGGTTGGCATCTCTGTTAATTACTTGTTTGGATCAGCAAAATGTAGACAAAACACTTAAAACTTGTTTAGAATAACAAACAGATATTAATTACTTGTTTGGATAAGCAAAATGTTGACAAAACACTTAAAACTTGTTTAGAATAACAAAAAAAGTAAAAAATACTGATATCCTGTCATGGAAGGCCATGCATGCATCTCCATTTGTTGTGGCTCAGCCATAAAATAGTTTTCTCAAAATTCTTTTGCCATAGAAAATATTTGTGGTCTTTGGCCATTGTAAATTGTGAATCATTCTCATACAGTAATTTTAATGACATTGATCCTTAACTTACAAGCAAGCGAAGAACAAACCAAACAAAAAACACAAACAAATTCCAAAAAAAAGCTAACTGGTATTTTAGATAACATATGTTCCCTTTTGCAGAACTCATACCAAGGAAATACCAATATTAACCTTCTAAATATAAGGCATGTCATCACCCGCTCGAGTTTGCCAAATAACCTGCTATTTTCAGACTCGGGATATTATCCCAAAGCTTGAAACCGCGTCTTCACCAGAACGATATGCTCATCACAAACTAGCTCGGACAGGGGCAAATTAGCCCGCTATTTCCCAAATAGCGGATATTTTGGAAACAAGACCATGATTTCTTGGGATATTTTCTCAATCAAATATCCCGCTAATTGTAACTGCTGGCTGATGAAGACGCAAATTAACCGGCTAATTTGTGATCGGGATAGTAGAATAGCGGGTTATTTGGCAAACTTGAGTAAGCAATTGTAACTGCTGGCTGATGAAGACGCAAATTAACCGGCTAATTTGTGATCGGGATAGTAGAATAGCGGGTTATTTGGCAAACTTGAGTAGGCATGTTTTCATCAGCTCAAGAAGTGGGGAAAAGGAGTTTGTCAAATCATATATCACATTAGAAAAGAAGTATTTAAGTAGTGTTTGAAACTACTTAAATCACATATCAGTTTCATAATGTACAGTAACTAATTCAGATGAACATATGTGCTTTGTTCAAATTGTATGCATTACAACTGAACACTGACAAAATGGTATTCGACTATTATTCATACCATTCCAGAAACACAATCTGTTTAGTGTATGAAATGCTTCATACAGCAAACTTGCCTAAACTGAAAGGAGTCTCAAAATGAAAGTCCTTGATAAAACCTATTCATGGTAGATTATGTAAAAGTACATTTTCCTATAAATCATGACATCATAAAAATAGAGCATTAAATTTATTAAAATGAAACTTTTACTTCCTTGTTTTCCAACTTTGCAGACACATCACACTTTCATCAGAGACTACGTAGGCTGGTAGGGTAAGGGCTGAAACTGATAGAACGCTTGTTACCCGGATGGGCCTTGCACACAGGAAGGAAAACCTGAATTCCTGTTTATTTGCCTAAACTTAAAAAAAGACCCTGGCAGGAATAAAAAACTTGCCTTTAAAACTAGGTCCCCTGATTATCAAGCCTTTATTTCCTGCTTGCGAATACTTTTCATCCTGTTTTTTTGTGCTACATATTTTACGCCCTGCCCTGTGAACATAATCCTATTTTTCCTAATGAACATTTTCTTTAAAGCCCCACTGCACTACCGACTTGCACCTTCTATATAGCAAACAATGCCTAATCAGTGACCATTGGTCCCCCATGATCCTCTTTTTCTTATGTTAATTTAGAGCTGATTTTATGAGATAACCACCTGTCAGTGACCATGCAGGGAGGTGTAATCCCTCCTGGCCAAACTAGTGCAGTGGGGCTTATTTATATATTTAGAATTATTTTCACCCCATTATGTTATATTATAAAATCAAAATCAGCTGACTTACAATTTTATATCAGTTATAAATAATAATCATATCATAAATGCAAGAAATAAGTTATATTCATACAAATATCTGACATTTTCCAGCAATTGCTTTGTAATTTTATCTTTAACCATTACTGTATCACTGATTTGTTTAGTTCAGCAACCGAATCAATTTCAATCGACTTGTTAATTGTAAATTGGATGTAAATTTTGTGTTCATAACTCCACAATACTTAGTAATGTATGGGACAAGAAAAATGACCAAATACCTTGGCTTTCCTCCTCCCAAACAAACAAGCAAACAAACAAAAACAAAATAAAACAAATGAAACAATTCAAATTCTTGAAATATGAAGGAAGCAGGACTTTGGGGAATCCGGGATGGGGTATCTTATCGTCAACAAGATTAAAGTGAATACTGCATACATTCCATGAAATCTGTGATCCAAAATATTGAGATCAAGGCAATTGGAAAAACTAGTGCTGAAAACGTCCTTGTAAAATACAATGAAAACTGAAAATAGTGACACTGCAATATAGAGGGTAGTCTGGTACTCAAAACAGAAATCTGCTCCTGTTCTATTGTAGTTCGTTAGGGTTCATAAAATCGAGAGCAGAGAGACAAAAAAGCATGGGGAGGGGGGAGAGAGAGAGAGAGAGAGAGGGGGCATGACATAACAAATAGAGACGGTGACAGGGGAGTTGGAAGGTAGAAAATCTTTTTGTCCCAGAGCTTTCCAAATCTTGTCTTTTGCAACATTCTAAAGCTTTTATGAACACTAAGAGGAATGGCAAACAAGGAGGCTACTTTATAAATACCTATCTTTATTTTGGAATTGTAAAGGGTGCATGCCTCTGCCTCTTGCAATGGAGAATTTTAACTGTCTGAATAAACACAGAATTATCTCGCCCTATCATGCATGTCATATTCATACCAGCGAGGGATCATCTCAACAATACTAGCATGGTATCGCACACCAGAGGGAGCTATTCCACTTCTATGAAGTAGCCCTGGGTTTAATGTGGTATGATAAGGTGATCCCTTCAACTTGCATCAGTGGTTGTACAACCTACGCTCCAGCAACAATTGCTCCACAGTCAATATCCTACACAAACATACAATCAAAACTTCAACCCTGGACCCAAACATTATATCTAACCCTAGCCCTAACCTTGAACCTAAACCCAAAACTCAATCGCAGCCAAATTCGCCCCAAAAATTGGCAACATTTAAATTAAACTGTATAATGCAAAAGAGGATGTGATTTCAGACACATTTCTGCAAGGATTCTAAAAACAAATGTATTTCAAGTTGAATATCGATGAAAGAATACAAACTTTTGGTTTCCTACGTACAACAGTAAACCCAAATTAGGTATTTTGTTATCAATATAGACTGTCTTGAAACACAATTTTTTCTGGTGAAATTTTGCCATCAAATTTGGGGCTCCCAACACTTTTAATAAAGTATCTCTGACGGAGTGAAGCTAAGAGCAGTTGTCATCAGAACAAATGTCGTAGCACCCCAAAAACAAGAATTTAAAAGTTGTCATTATAATGTAAGGTCAAGCCCACTGTCTACTCATAATAACTACAATATATTTACCAGGAAATTACTCTTTACTTACAGATTGACATTGAGATAACACATCTATCAGTTTAATATTTGTAGACCCAAAGTTGCACAGATAAATATTTGAATGCAGTGTATTTGAGAGAAATTAAGAAGCTATAAGCCTGATAATTCATCTTTTAATCTCGCAATGATTATCATTATTGAGGACTGTCATACTGACTTTTTTCTCATTACAATTACGCAAGTAAGCCCCCCCCCCCCCCCCCCCGCGAAAAAAACCAAAGAAACACTTGACGTTAATATTTTCATTCCGTACTGGCGTATATCACACTTGACCCCATCCTTACCTTAATTTTCATCACAAAGTAAAAAGTAAAAACAAATTGCAGCTACAAGTACTGATTTTTTTTCTACCTATCTCTCTCTCTCTCTCTCTCTTTCTCTCTTTCTCTCTCTATTTCTATTTCTTTCTCTCTTTATCTCTCTCTCTCTCTCTCTCCTATATATGGGTGCTTTCATGATGTGGCTAAAAAGAATTCTTGTAACCACCTGCTGAAAGGTGGAGGGATGTTTACCCCTATGCATAATGTATACTCTCACACAGTTTTACATGTACATCCTTGTTTCAAAACCATGTTTTCATATTTATTTTTCCATTGCATGTAACGCCCACAGAAATCAGATTCTTTATTATACAATGTATATGGACAATACAACTTGAAACTTGAAATAGGTGCTACTATATTGTAAAGGACCATTAGTTGTGACCTAATGGCCTGACCAGGAGGAATCGAGGCCTAGTACGATGGTGGCTTCCTTTTTGTCCTTCATACTTCCAGGAATGACAGCGTTTGAACAGATCAGAAATTCTTTATTAAACCACAGCATGCATCCTCTAACCATGCAAAATCATTTCCTGAAGTTGTTTAGCTCTAAGAAAAGAACAAACCACTAAAAAGTAAAATGTGGGCAAATTTGACCTATTAAGGTAATGCACAGTGCCGGCCAAGGTTATGAGTTTGCTGAAAATATCTAGATTGTCTATATAGATAATGATATTCTCTTCCCTTCAAATGATTCTATTACAGAAGTATATGTTATCGTCTGCTTGGAGCCGAAAGGACGTTAACTCCAGTACTCAAACACAGGGTTAACGTCATGTCGCTCAGAACAGACTTTTTGTACCTTGGTACATTTACCGTAAGTGAAAGAAACATGATAGAGAGAGAGATTGAGGGTTCAAATCTCTGTCTGCATGTACATGTATGTTTTCCTCCTTAGTATATAGGGGAATCGTGGTTTAGCGGTTTTCACCCTTGACTCTGTATACCGGTAAAGAATTGACATGTGCTACATAAAATCATTATCAGTACACATGGTTGAAATATACCATGCATCATTTTCTTTAATTATTTAGACAATGTAGGATGTCAGAACAAACAACAACAATAGAAACAATAGAAACAACAGTAGCATCAACAACAAATAAATTATAACTGCACAATGTACTAATGACCACATTCACATTCTTGTTTCAAAAAGCAAAAAGACATCAATTATATTAAGACTGATAGCCAGAGTATTTAAACTGGATAACATATATTTCTAATACTTGTAAACTAACTACTTAGGATGCCTTAATGACAAGATTTTTTTTTTGAATGGGTCTAAAAATTAAGCAAATTATTTGGTTTCTATTCCTAATCATCAACTACCAAACAAAACTTTTCTTTGCCAAAGATAACATGGGACTACAAGTTTACAAGTATCTAATACAGAATACAAGGTTTAAACTCTGCCATGATTTATTTTTGTTTGGATTAAATGGGAAAGTGTTTTTAATCACCACTTGACATTGAGCATAACTGACAGAAAACGAACCTGAAATCAATTACATATCAAGTACTTCATCAAGAGAGGCGACCTTCCACCCCCCCCCCCCCCCTCCACCCCGGAAACATATCTAACTTATACATGAATATTAAAAGTTATACATTATGTATGTATCCGTTATTGTTTTATACAATCAACTTTACTACTGTAAATTTGTTTGTAAGGTGTGCTAATGAAACACACAATTACAAAAAATTGCGGTAATGATAAAAAAAAACAAGTTATTTTTGGTGAGGGGGGGGGGGGGGACAAATTTCAATTCGTGTTTATTTTTCTGCTTCACTTTCCTTGATGACATATTTTGTATTACTTGTCATAGCACAAAATAACTAATAAAAACCATCAAATATTGTTGTAATTGTTGTTGCTTTGCCAAGGTCAGTGGTGATTGTTATATACACATTGTCTACATCAGCACTGTTTGTATAAGGGGGGACATAATGGCGTTTATGATTACTTCTGGGGGGGGGGCGTTTCAAAAAAATTGTCATCATTATCATACGCTACTGAAATCCTTGCTTCTGATGGGTTATGAGCAGATTTGTCACTGATGTTTGTCATTGAAAAAAGGCTTTGTGAAACGGGTCCCTGATCAATAAAAATGGGCAGCTTTGCTCAATGATGCATGATGGCACCAGTGCCCTGACCCCACTTCAAGGGGGAGGGGAAGGGGGTCTATTCAACTATAAGGAGATACTGTACTCCTGGCCATAGACAATCAATATACCCATTTCACTCAGACCTTTACAACAAATAATCCCAGCTTCATTCATCTCCTGTCTGTCAAAACCCACTACACTTTGCAATCCCCTATCTTCTACATGTATGTCCTAACTGTGTGCTTATGGGAGAACTTTTCAAAGACTCTTGCCTTATATCAGGACAGCACATACTATTATTACTGTCCGACAATTCTTTTTTCTTTGCTAGATATCTAATGAAGTCTAAAATGTTGCTATGTACCAAGCATAAAGTTGTTAATAGCAGAGGGATTCCTAATAGTTTGAACTGAGCTTGAGGCCTGGTGATGAAACTGCATTTTGAGAGAAACTAACTGAAAGCAATTCTGAATTGTGTATCATGCGGTAGACCAAACAACATGTAAACAATCCTATGGAAACAGATTTATCAAAACCATGTTGTCTAGTGCTTCACACGCTATCAAATTTTTTATTTAGAGTCATCTATTTCCTCATACCTATTTTTTACAATATGCAAACACCTAAATTCTTACCGAAATTTACTTCATTGTATGTGCAGAATCATTCTCAAGTTTGATAGGTTATCCCATTGCAAAGCACCAGGAGTGTTAAGTCTACTACTACTACATGTACTTCTACTTCTACTCCCACTTCTACTACTACTACTACATCTTATTATATTTATCATTACTACTACTAACAATCTAACATCAGCTAACAACTTAAAAAGAACTACCCCTGATAGGGAGACAAAAGATATCTAGTAGGCATTTATATAGATTCTAAGTTAAAAAAGCCAATGCCATTTAACGCATATCTCTGCATCTACAGCTACCGGTATGTCATGTATATCCAGCTGGAAAACCTTAATCTCTTTACCGTACTTTATTCATTCTCAACCACTGAGGTCAAACATTTGGGTTCAATTTTATCTAGGGTATCACCAAGGAGAAATGACGGAACCTGGTAGGAAAAAAGCCTAAACCAGTGTTCAAACGTGATGCAGTAAACTGTAGGTGTGAATAATTGGCCAGAGAATATATATCTTGGAGGTCAAAAAGACAAAAAATTTCACGCAATACTGACCAATATGAAAAAGAAAGTTGGTCCTATTTGATGTGTGACTGATATTTTCATACATAAAACATGCCAAAGACAAATTGGTGGGAATACAAGCAACATTAATCACTCTCACATTCAGTTTATAATATGGATGTAGCCCTCAAAATCCTGATTTAGATGCAACTATGGACTGGTTCTTAATTTTCAACCATATACTTTATGTTCATAACAATTGCAACAAAAGTACAGTGAAGTTTCCTGTTTGTCATTTTCCTCACTTTCAGCACTAGATGGCGCTAGAGCACTCCAGTCATCAGTGAACTTGATATGTGCATGTACATGTTATGACCAATTCCAATACTACATGGAGATAACAGCAATGTATAAAAGAGTTTTGTCTTGAAAAGGGATATCCTTGACTTCCTTTGGTCTCTAATCTTATCCTCTGGCCTTAGATTTTAAGTCCTGTTTTGAGTTTATTGTACTCTGATTTTCTTGGTAAAATACTAATTTAAAGGCCCTGTCGAAAGTGAAATATGAAATAGATGAATTATTATTATTATCAAGGGACAACTCATAAGCCATAGATTACAATAATATTTCAATTATATGCTATTTTAGTGTCTGTCAGACGAGGAACAGCTCTCTGAAAACTCAAAATCTAAACTTTGAAAACTCAGAAGCTGTCGACCTAAAAACTAGCTTGATGACCTCATCTTATGCGGAGTATGGATATTCCCAATGACTTTGCATAAATTAAGCATAGCTCATTGCCTCAGCTACATAGGCAAGCCATTTTAACAAGTTAAGTCGTCACCATAACTACGGCAAATTTGACCCCTGTGACCTGTTATTTGGAAGGGTGCGGAAAATTAGGTTAATTTGCTTTCATGAAATACTGAAAGGGAAAATATTTGTTATTCCTTTATATTTGTATTGTATGTTCAATCGGCTTTCCATTGATATCAAGTTATATTTTCATTGGATAGGATCTTTAAGCAGATCTGAAAAATAGTCAGAGGTGTTGTCACCAATGGTTTTCATATTTGTTGGAGGTAATTCAATGGTACTGATCCCTAACTCACCTTTATGTCTAAGCAAGGCATTTTATCTCTGTTGATTCTCTTAACCCTGGTGTATAAATGGATACCAGGTAAGATATGAACAATAAGGTTTGAATAATGAAATAGCAACTGGCTGGAATGCTCCCTGTGGAGCTGAGAATCTGCAATGGAAATACAAATATCGTAATCCAGGCCCACTGTAAAGTGCTTCAATAAGCCAGTTCGTACCCAAAATGACCCCAAAATATCCACAGATCTTTTTCACGATGGACACGTCCCACTTGTACATTTTAGAATAATCACTGCCGAAGTGATAGAGGTGCTTCATGAATACCTTTTGTTTGCCTCTTGAGAAGAATACTTTCACCTTTTTATCAGATAAATGTACTGTCCATGCATTAATGAATACTGATTACATAACTTTCATGCGCACGATACCAGTATTCGTCTCGATGGGCTATACAATTTGGGAACAAATGACCTTTATCTGCCCATGCGCAGATAGTATTACCAACTGGCTTATTATAATTGAGAAACACTATCATTATAAATTGTTAATGTTCTTACCAAGGAAAGTTTAGAAAGCTGAATGAACTTACCTTCATCTCCCCCTCTACATGTATCAGATCCCAAGTACTCTCAATCTTTGAAAACGCATACTTTATGTTCTCTTCTACTTTCTCATTGCACTGTAAAGAAATAAATAGGAAGTATGACATATTAAAAACATCTGAAATATCTTCCACTTCCATTTCCAAAACAATAGACATCAAATTGAAAGGACATTTTTGTATGCCAATTGCCCATGAGTCCGACAGCTCATCAGGACAACAAACTATGGGACGGATGATTATCGGGCTCATGAATCCTCAGAAAAGTTGTCAGAAGGCCCAAGAGACGGACAATGTCCATTTTTATTAAAGGTAGAAAACACCGTTGGCTCATGGGTCATCAAGTCTTCTGAACCCTCTTTTTGTTTATGAAGACCTGCAAAAAATAACATTGTCAGTTGTATAGGCTGACGGTCTCAAAGGCCACCAGTAATGTGAGTTGTTGGTCCTATGGGTTATAGCCATATATTAACAATAATAATAATAACAAATACTTATAAAGCGCATTTATCTAATAACTTACTCAAGGCGCTATAAAGAACAGGATTAACTTAATAAGAAATTACATTTAAGAGAGCTTTAGGAGGATCGAGATATTTGTTTACAATTCAATCTGACTATTAAAACCATGAAACAGATTTGTATAGTGGTACAGTCACATACGCAGACAACAGAAGATGTCGCAGCTTCAAAACCCTCCTGGTAAGAAGTTTTCACTGGGGGTAGTTGTTGAAGTGAAAAGCAACTGCCTTTAATAGGGTGTAGTTGATGACTACCATTTGGAGGTTATTGTCCTTGTGGATGGTTGTCCTGGGGAAGTTGTCTGAGGGCCAGGGAGCCTTGGTGTAAGTGTTTTGAGGTAATTATCAACCAAGAGTACATGTAGATTAAGATGGAGTAGTTGTCTGTGGGTCAATATTTTTTGTTTTTGATTTTTCCAATTTGTTATTACATTTTTATTGATTTTTTTGTTGTTGCCGCTTCTGCACTTTTTATACTACTGCCACAAGAAGAAAGGCTTTGGATCTATTTGCCCTTCTTGGCACGCATCTTCCTCATGTAGAAGTCAACACGTCCCATTCTTCTTCTTCTTCTTCTGGGATACTCCTCAACGTTCCGTAAGGAACCAAGCGAGGCCTTGAAGCAATGCATGCAAGGGGATGGCAATTTGGTAGTAATTGTCCTGTGGTAGTTCAACATGAAGTACATGTAGCTGTCTGGGAGTTATTGTCTTTGTGGTGGTTGTCCTGGGTCAGTTGTCCAGGGGGTAGTGTCCTTGGGGTATTTTCCCTTGGGATAGCAATTTGAGGGTAATTTCAGAGGTTAGTTGAACATTGAGTGGACCTAATTTTCAAGGGATTATTGCCCGAGAGGTTTATTACTTTGAGGTCGTTTTTTGGGGGATAATTATGAAAGGGGGGGGGGGGGGAGGTACTAATTCAAGGATGTAGTTAACGGGGGTCATTGTCCAGAGGAAGAATGTCTATGGGGATAGTTGTCCAGAATGGGATAGTCAAGAGGTAGTTGCCTAAGAAATCTAAGGAGTCCATGGCCCTGTTGCATAAAACTCCCCATTGATGGTAACTTTGCCATCAATGGCAACTACCATCGTAACAGGGCTCAACAGCCAATCAAAATCAAGGTTTCCATGGTAGTTACCATTGATGGCAAAGTTACCATCAATGGTAAGTTTTGTGCAACGGGGCCCAGGGGCAGTCAGCAGGGGATGATAGTAAGAGAGGTAGTCTTTCAGGGTAGTTGTCAAGGGGTCATTGTTCTTGAAGGTAGTCGTCCAGGGACAGTTGTCCTAATATGAAGCAGATCTACTTGTGATGGCTTGTGTTCGGATCTAGGTGTATCAGCAAATACATTTTGCCACTTATATAATTCAATTATTACTGTTTTTGTTGTTTATAAGTGTTTGTTTATTGCTTATAAAACTTCCATTTAACATTTCTATTTATTTAATTTGGACAAGTAAAATTAATTTGAATTGAAATGAATCGGATTGGGTATTTGTTCTGTGGGAAGTTAGTTTAGGGTAATTTACATTGAGGTTATGCTAGAGATACTAATTGTCCACAGGCAATTGTCACAAGGGTAGTTGTCTGTGGGATATTTCCAACAGGAATTGTCCTAAAGGAGTTTTATCCTTGGATGGTACATGTACATGGAATAAATGTCTGGTGGACAATGTTCTTTGGACAAAGGTAATTATCCTTAGGGTTTGTTGTCCTTGGGGGTAGTTGTCCACATATGAGGTAGACCTAGTTGCTGTGATAGCTTGTGTTCAGATTGAGGCGTATCTGCACATAGATTTTGCCATGGGGTATTTGTCCTGGAGGAACAGTTTTGGGGTAATTTTCCAAGGAAGCAGTTGAAAATGGATTACTTTTCTGAGGGTAGTTGTCTTGGGGATAGCCGTCCTGCAGATATTTGTCCAGTGAGATATTTTCCATGGATAATCGTCACAGGAGTCATTGTCTGTGGGATATCGTCCAGAAAAAAATATTGTACAGGGATTTTTCCTTGGAGTAGATAACTATGCTTGGAGTGTATTACCTTGGGGTATGTTGAACATGGAGTAATTGTCTGGGGTAAATATTCTGGATGGTTAGTTATCCTTGGGGTAGTCGTCCGTGAGGGTGGTTACTCCTGGAGGTAGTTGGCAAGGGACAGTCATCCTGACAGACCTACCTGGGCCCCGTCTTATAAAGAGTTAATATCAATCGCAACTTATTTGTGATTGATATCAATCGCAACTTTGTACATAAGATGTAGGAGACTGCAAACTTGCGATTGATTTGGATCAATCATAACTTTTTATAAAACAGGGCCCTGTTGTGATAGCTTGTGTTCAGATTGAGGCATGTCTACACATAGATTTCGCCACAGGAATTTGTCCTGTGGGTAGTTAATTGGGGGTTACTTACATTGGGGGTATGTTGAACATGGAGTACCGGTAGTCTTCTGGGCGTAGTTGGCCTGGGGAAAGACATTTTTCATGGGTAGTTATCACAGGGGTAGTTGTTTGTAGGATATTGTCCACAGGAATTTATCCTGAAGGTATTTTCCTTGGAATAGTTTTCCAGGGTAATTACCCAGAAAGGGTTGCTTGTACATGGAGTAAATGTTCAGGGGTTAATGTTTTAGGGAATTATTCTTGTTATGGGGTAGTTGTCGTTGAGAGTGATTCCTCTTGGAGGTAGTTCTTCAGGGATAATCATCTTGATACGAAGTAGAACTACTTGTTGTAACAGCTTGTGTTTAGATTAAGGTTTGTCTGCAGATAGATTTTGCCATGGGGCACTTGTCCTGGATTTAGATCCTTTTGGGGTAATTTTCCAAGGGAGTAGTTTCCAAGGGTAGTTGTCCTTGAGGAAAAGTTTTCCGGCACATGTTTGTCTAATAAGACACTGTCTGTGGTTAATCGTCATAGGAGTAGTCGTTTGTGGGATATTGTCCACAGCAATTGTCCTAGACCTTTTTTTTCTTTGGAAGTAGTTGTCCAGGATAATCATTTTTGGAAAGTACTTTACAAGAAATAAATGTTTGGGGCCTATTATTTTGGGGTTAGTTATTGTTAGAGGTAGTTATCCTTGGGGTGGTGGCTCTTGGAGGTAGTTGTCCTGATACCAAATAGACCTACATGTTATGATAGCTTGTGTTCAGATGGACGTGTCTGCAAATAGATTTTGCCACACGGTGTATTTCCTGGGGGTAGTTATTTGGGGTAATTTTCCTACGGGGTATGTTGAACAGGGAGTAGTTTTCTGAGGGTGGTTGTCCTTGTGATAGTTGTCCTGCAGGTATTTGTCAGGTGGGACAATATCCATGGGTAATCTTTACAGGGGAAGTTGTCTCTGGAATATTGTCGGCCGAATTGTCCTAAATGTATCTTTCCTTGGGTAGATATTATATGGAATATCTATCTGGAGGCCTATATTCATGGGAATGGTTATCCTTTGGGGTAGTGGCTCTTGGGGGTAGTGGCTCTTGGGGGTAGTGGCTCTTGGGGGTAGTGGCTCTTGGGGGTAGTGGCTCTTGGGGGTAGTGGCTCTTGGGGGTAGTGGCTCTTGGGGGTAGTGGCTCTTGGGGGTAGTGGCTCTTGGGGGTAGTGGCTCTGGAAGTTAGTCATCAAAGGGTTAGTTGTCCCGATATGAAGTAGACCTACCTGTTGTGATAGCTTGTGTTCAGCTGGAGGCGTGTCTGCACATATCGTCCTGGCATACAATGTATCAGGATTGTCTCTCACCTAATGATCAAAACAGAACATTAAACAATTAATTCCTTTTATAGATGATCCAACATTACATTGAACTAAAAACGTTCAATTCCCATCAAAGAAGATCTGACATAACATCAACATTAATTAATTATTGACATGGTTTTGAATCGATTATCAACTTGTGAAGTATAAGAATGTAAGAAAACAAAATCCAAGGAAACTAATTAAAGATAAGCTTGAGTTCTGGTAATGATAGAAAATAAATTCTCACAGAATCCAACAAAACTTACATTGAATGTTCAAGATTACAAATGATTTTGGTAGAAAATGTATAGAGGCTGAGTAGTGACCATAGAAAGATAAGGAAATTAAGGTATTAAAGTAGGCCTGACACCATATGCTTAACACAGGTCACTACATGCAAATGACAGTTGTGGTTTTTATTGAAGATGATTTCCAGCAAGTTTTTGTGATGATGTTTTTATTTTAATACTGGTTCAAACATTCAATCTACTGCAGGATAAACAATTGAAAATGGATTAAAGTCATGTTTTCTCGAAATAAAATGCCCATACCAAAGCTCAAGATTAGCTTTAATGTTCTGCACACGAGAACATTTCATTTAATTATGAAACAGCATAACACATTTCTTTCCCACTGTGGTATGGATAATCTATAGTTATTGATGCAATGTGGGGAAGTAATTTTGAAGGAATTTAATAATAATTATTACATGAATTACCATCCATATAATCTTGCATCCCATCAACTTTGGTATCAATATTTTAAAATGTATTATCAGCAGGTAAATATTACCTCTGCTCAAAACATCTCTATTATCTAATTCACAGAAGAATCTTGATTTAAAAGGGGGGGGGGGGGTACACAAACTACAATTTCTGCTGTGGGGCAGGCCTTCTTGTTTTGTTAACAGTGTGAACTGTGAAGAAAAGATTAATATGTGATTCAGAGGTCATCACCACAGTTCCACTGTGGTCGTACATCTGAACTAAACTACACTATCTCTTTCTAAATCCAGCTCATTACGAGTACCTTGTGAAGTAGCTGGAAAATTGGTTCTTTCTTTGCAATAAGTAGAAATGAACCAGTTTAGGTGAGTTTTTGCAACTTTTGCTTGCCATGCACCAAGCTTCTTCAGTTTCCTCTACCATATCATCATACTGCATCAGCAACAACCGTCTGAAGGAGCTTGCAGAATGGCAGGCAAAAGCTCATCAAAACAGGGGCCCGTTTCATAAAACTTTTTATCTATAACAAATGCTAAATTTCTATGACAAATTTGCTCTCAGCCAATCAGATGTCATGATTTCAGTAGCTTATAACAGTAGCTTGTAACTTGTTATTGATATCAAGTTTTATGAAACAGGGCCCTGGTCATTTTTCTACTAGTAGATCTGTTGTGGTCTAGTGGATAAGTCGTCGGAATGTGGATCACAAGGTCCGCGGTTCAAGCCCCACCACGGCACTAATGTCATTCGGCAAGATATTGATCTACATTTGCCACTCTCCACCCAGGTATTAAATGGGAACCGGTAGGAAGGAATTCCTTGAATGCTGTGAGCGCCGAAATCGGCTGCCTAGCAGAGCCGGGATAATAGTTGGGAGCGCCTTGAGCACCATGCATGGTGGATATGTTCGCTAAATAAATATTCAATATATTATTACCCATTGTGAATAAAGAAATGATCTTAGAGCTTCTAGACAAGGTACTCATAATGACCTGGATTCAAAAAGAGATCCAGTGAGTTGCTACTTGCGAGCTGAAGACAAAAAGAAATCAGGAATGATTCAACTTTCATCAATTTGTTAGTTAAGGTATACATACTTTTTTGCTACTTTTTAATTGTGTTCATTAATCATGATATGCAAATTGAACCTCTACAGAGACTTGCTTAGAAGAAACTTACTGTATTTCTTTCTGAATCCTGTTCATCATGGATGTCTAAGGCAGCTTCGATGGCATCAAAGAATTCCTCTTCTTTCATGATACTGTGAGGTCCTTCCTGAAATGAGAATGAGAGAGGAAAGAAAACTTTCAAAAGCCGCACAAATTAATGTGAATCGCAACTTGGAAATATGATTCCATTCAAGGGATTAACATGATGACTAGAATACATGAGTAATTAGTCGTGACAGGATGACTGACAGATGAAACAACAGTTTATAATTCAATGAATCAACACTAAATGCCAGCCTTCTCAAATTATAAGTAAGGTATGTTTCATCCTGATGAGTACAATTCAATTCACACTGATGTATAAATAAAGATGTTTAAGATGAATCACTTTTTTACTTTTTAATTTGAGTGTGATGTATGGGGGGGGGGGGGAGTGCCCTCCAGTCAAGCCCTTTAGTACTAGCCTTAAGACAAGGCCATGTGTCTGATAATGATATTTATATATGACGCCGAGCGACTAAAAAGAGACTAATCACGAAAACCTGAGTGAACGCGAGAGCGAGTGGCATCAGCCAGGAGGCCTTTAGTAATCTGGTTTGGATTTCTTATGTTAACCTTTGTGTTCGACTGGAGTTATCTACTGAAATGGTAGCGTCCAATCAGTGAACGTATCCTTGCATGCCGTCAGCATATATTTGGTATACATTGAACGAAAATGAGTTGGACTGGTTCATTTTATATACAGGGAAAGTTCAATCATGTCACTTACTATTTTAACTCAAATTATTGAATGCTTCCTACTTTATTGTAATTTTGCATGTAAAAAATATTGGAATGTGGTATTTTGTATTTATCATTTATATGTTCATATGAACGAACCACGAACTAAGCCAACTGGGAGATGGCCGTTCTGATTGGTCAATAGATCCAAAGTTGGCGTATTAGCATGCTAAATGTGAATACCTATGAATAATTCATGCAGAGCAATAAAAGCCAGATTCCAAAAGGCCTCGTGGCTAACACAACTCGACCGCGCGTTCACCCGGGTCTCTAGATCTGTCTTCGTCTCCGGCTAGACTCATCTCAGACGCTGACTGGTGTGGAATATAGCCCCAGTAACGAGGCCTTGTCAAAAGGCTATATATGTACAAGAACCTTACTCATACCAGGATAGTGGAATGGATGGAGATACTGTCTCGATAGAATTTCCAGAGGGAAAGATATTCAGGATTAAGTTGGCTTTAAAACAACAAATCCATCAACAACTGCCCTTATCAAAAACAAAGGATCCCCGCTGGCATTCCCAAAATTACGAAATGTTTCGCAACACCGTCTGCTTTCATAAGTTCTCTATTCACTCGGTCGGAAAAAAAAGAGGAGGCATCGAGCTTAGAAGTCATCCATGGCACCGCAAATATGATGCCATGTTCAGTGAAGATGTATATAGCTATACCAGAATCCACAACATATGACCAATGCAACTTTCTATTTGTTATCAAATGCTTTTTTCGTGCTCGGACATCTCTACTGAAGACATAACCATTCAAACCAGCGAAATCGACCAAGGAAATCGTGAGTTAGAGCGAATGTAAGGTTCTCATCATCATTATTTTCTCATCTAGTTATTGACATTTTCCGAAAATTTCTAAAATTTGTACATAGCTAGGAAGGTAGTCCAAAGGTTTATCTCCCAAAACAGGCCGGCAACGCATAATCCCCCGTGCTTGCTGGGCTGGGCTGTGGGTGGAAAGGGGGACCTAGAGCTACCAGGGAACTGTGCGGTCTCGGAGGGCGGTGCCATGGATGACTTCTAAGGGGCCTCTTGGACGGTATCTACATCCATTACACTCTCCCTGCTTATACTATCTCCAGGGGATTAGTACAGCTAATTTACCTCATAGTCAGGACCCCATATCCTGGGTTTTAATATGCTTCATGTACAAGAACCTTACTTATACTATCACAAGGGGATTAGTCTTATACTATCTCCGGGGGATTAGTACAGCTAATTTACCTCATAGTCAGGACCCCCTATCCTGGCTTGGATCTTGCGTTCTTGAACGACCAGTTTGTAGGCCTCTACAGCTCGCTTTCTCCTGTCTTGTTCCTGAATTGATAGAAGGATAAAGAGAATGATGCAGTTTTATACATGATCGTCAAATTGATACAATTTACAATACCTATATACCTTTCTTTAATATACATTTCATTGAAAACCAATAAATAACAGAAGTGGGAAGCATGAAGTTACTCCACCATATCCCAAAAGACATATTAAGTTACCTGGGTAAGGAAGGCTTCTAAAGGTGACTCATTTTCCTTGGTAGTTTTCCATTTTGGTAAAACCAGAAACATTTGCAAATTGTGAAAAAAGGCCACTCCCAAGGCAAGAACATTTGCGAATTGCAAACATTCAGAGTTGTTATAAAGTAACAAGCAGAATAAAACTTGTTGAGAATTTGGACTACTTGAATTATCACATCTATAATAATCATTATCATTGTTATATAATAATAATAATAATAACGATAATAATAATAATAATAGTCACGCTTGTATAGCACTAAATACCTTGTCTTGAAGCACTTTACATTGTAATTAATTATGTCATTAGATTCAATGTCTAATCTGCATGTGATAGAGCACACACTCAGCTCCTTTTAGGAGTATTCCGACCAGGCGCCATTTTACAAGCGCACAAGTGCAAATCCAAACACATTAACATTCGCATCCTACCGGGTGCCTGTTAAAGACCTGGGTGGAGAGTGGCAAATGAAGATTGGTATCTTGGGACTCGAACCACAAATCATGTGATCCACCGTCCAGTGACCTATCCCCCCCTGACCTCTGATATTATTCTAGACTTGATGCGTTCTGTGAAGGTACCAACCTTATCTAATCGTTTCTGCCACTGTTCTTCCCTCTGCTTCATGAGGTCAATACAATGTGAGAGTGTCGTCAAGACACCTTGCGTCGTGGCCTTGAACGTGACTGCCTCTCCTCTGAAGTCTATACCCATGTACTCAGGTGCAAATGATGATTTGTCTCCTGCAGAAGGAAAGAAAGATAACAAAGTCTAACAAATATTTTTTTTTTTTAATTTAAAAAAAGTAATAACGGTGCTTATAAAGCGCTTACCACTGAAGTCTCTAAGCGCTATAACAAACAAAATACAATGATAAACAAATATATATTAAACAAAACAAAAAGAAAGTGCAAATAAACCTCTAAATTACAATACATATGAAATATAAGGTGAACAGAGTAGTTAATCATCAAAAGCAATTTTGAGTAAATGTGTTTTAAGACAAATCTATTTCAAAGTATATTTAAAGAAAATGAAACTCTTATGACATACTTGATAATAATAGTAATATGTCTTATGTACCCAGAGCAGCCTCATCAGTATTAATTTACTAAACTGTTCTTCCTCATGGCCCTGCAATCATATTGTTACCCCGGCTTTTATAGCCAAGCTACCATAATAAGGCACTTATAAATACCAAGATTTCTTCGTACTGGGTACCCATTTACCTCACCTGGGTGGAGGGTGGCAAATGAAGATTAAAGTCTTGCCATACCAGACAATAGTGCCGTGTTATAGTGTGATATGGATAATATATGAAATGTATACACTTGGTATAAAATTGTAGGAAGTAATCAGTAAAGCAGCTGCAGAAAAATTCAAATGGGGGGGGGGGTCCAACGAGTTCAATGCATTAGGGTCACTCTGGGTGCATTTATTGACCAATTTTTTGCCTAGAATGAGCGTTTTCAAATGTCTTTCAGGCAAATTTTGAATGGCAAGTTTTGAATGTGACATACAGTCAGATCCAGTTACTGAGACATGATAAACGCAAAGCTGTTTTGAACCCCACATGTAAATTGGACCTTCCCAGGCTAATTTCCGGTTCAGAGATAGCGCGTCATGTGTTGTATCATGTTGTTGTACAAGCATTGTGTGTACTCATCCATCTAGTTGACCTCCGAGAAACTGTTTGTTTCCCGGGTCAAACAGAGCAAAACAGCTGCGCAGAGACAAGGCCTTTATTTTGAACCGTGAAGAGACGATAAACGTGACATCCCGCTGATCACGTTCGTATTGTGAGGTTCGATAGTGGGGTTCGATATGTACATATCTAGTGGCAAGACACAATAAACGCACACTCTGTTTGGTGAAAAGGTGCAGTACTAGTGCCCCCTGAGCCCCATCTTCCATAGGCCAAGTAATACCATATGGTTATCAAGTAATATCTCTGAGTACTTAATGTTTATAAATATGTATACTGTAATACCAGGCACATGATTTCATGCAGGAAGGACATGTAGATCTTTCTCTCTTTCCCTTTCTGTTTCTGTTTCTCTTTGTCTCCCTGTCCCCTCCGTCCCGTCTCCCTCCCTCCCTCCCTCCCTCCCTCCCTCCCCCCCTCCCTCCTTCCTTCCCTCCCTCCCTCCCTCTGTCTCTCTCTCCAATCATGTGACATGTCCCTTGCGCCAGAGTCTACACTTGGCAACTTGTTAACTGTACGAAACATATTCTTTTGCAGAAAAGGCATACATGATGTATGTCTGTTTCTACACTTATTCCATGCCAAGCCCTTCTAGAACCTAAATCTGATAATTTGATGTCTCATTGTAGCCAAGAAAATAAATTAAAGTCTTTCTATATGTTTCATATGTAGATGTATACATACTTTTACACAACCTCAATACTCTGTGTCTACACATTTTTGCATGTAACACACTCATGTATATTCATATTTTCTTTCAAGCACTCCTTTAAAAGAATGAAGGTTTTCTATGAAATTCCAGAATTCACCTTTGCTGATCATATACAAACAAAATTGAATCTTATCCTTTATGATGATACTCAATGACTGTATCCATGGCTTCGAAATGGCTGTCTTGAAAAAGTAAAAGAAAATTGTTTTTTTTTGTGGCCATCCTAATTCCCATTATACCATTTTTGTAAAATTTGTACTGTATTATACTGTCTTTTTGTAAAACTTGTATATATACTACATTTCCTTTTTTTTAATCTATGTATTCTTAATGTATTTCCTGGAATTGAAATAAACAAATTGGAAATTGAAATGCAATGTGATGATGAGTTGAGATGCACGTACACTGTAACCCAAGGGCTTACTGCTCTGATAATCCGAAACAAAACCAGAAATTCAAACCACAATGTTATTCAAGGTTCTATTACTCTTCTAGAAAAGAGCTTAGAAATATGAATTTCCAACTACTATGTATATCCTTTGAAGCATATTTGGGCATGTTAGAAGAGTTATGTGCAGGAATAGATAAATATCCTTGTGACATCATGCAATGAGATGTCCTGTGTGGAGCTTGTGGTTGATATAGAATAGAAAAAAGAAAGGAAAAAGGAATAGAAAAGGAGTAATACGGAAGGAAATGGGATGTGCTGTGCATTCTGTGGTTTCTGTTTACGGATATATTCCTAGTCATCAATGTCCCCCCCCCCCCCCCCAATGTTCAGACCAGCAAAAATAATTGAATAGCTGTATGAAAATATCAAAAAAAAAAATTAATCTTATAACAAAATGTTGAACAACTGAAATGCATGTTTGAGCATTGTTACAAATGAAACTAGATAAAGAAAAGGGGGTCCAGTTCTCGCCTGAAAATCGTATCGTACGAAAAAGATGTCACCGTGCAGGGCTAATCGTGAGCATGCACAGATGACGGGCCAGCACTCATGCCAACTGACCTCTTAAAAATGAGTTTCTTTTAAAACAAGAAATGATGTTTCGTTATTATCCAGTGTGCAACCATACAAGTTTCGTATAAATTTATTCTAGTGTGAACAAGCCGTTAGCATCTCAGCCATCTAATATCATCAACAGACATGTTTGCATGGCACTGTCATAGTTTAAACTTTGTGAAATCTCAAAAAAGTTGTGAAATCTCAGAGTGTTTACAGAGAAGGTTGAGTTTTGGGAAAGGTGGAAAATAATATCTGAGCCTTTTCCTTCTTTTTATATTATTGTGGAAGAGTATCATAGAAATAATGGATGACTCTTCAAATTCCCTCATATTCAAAATATGGTTATTTACAGGTTAACTTTAAGTTTGTGAAATCTCAAAATGTTTTATGGAGAAGGTCGAGTTCTTGGAAAGGTGAAAAATAATATGCGAGTCTTTTCCTTCTTTTTATGTTATTGTGGAAGAGTATCATAGAAATAATATCCGCTGAAAAGCCCTCATATTCAACATATGACAAGTAACAGATAAAGGTTGTGGACCAAACTTTCATGTCACATGTTTGTGTAGTCTCATCAAGTAAACATTTCTGTGTACAGTGCGTATGACTCTTAGCAAGACTAGGTCACTTTCTTAACATTTTGATAATTCCAAAACCTCGCAGTATACACCAATACTTGTATGTGCTGTATGATTAAAAACCTTTCAAACTGCTTCCAGGCAATTTGTTTCATAACGCAATCACAAGACCAGAACTCAATTTTTATCTTTAAAAAAATGGCGATGAGGTTGATTTTGCGGACTTTGTGTCTAGTAATTAGTGTCTAGAGAACCTCATATTGGTCCACTTGAGGAGTAGATAAATAAAGATTATCTTCCATAGTACGTCATACTAGTGGTATCACATCATTTATTTGTTATTACCAATGTTCCAAATCAACTGTAAGAGATAGAAGACCTTCAAACATGTACATGTACATGTATATACATGTACACCCACTAAGCAGCCTGAACTTAAGTTTACTTCATCAATTAATAAGATTTTGTTGTTGAAAGACAGTTCTTTTAACAGAAATATCTATCTCTTTCATAATTACCTATTAGAGAGTGCATCTTCTAAAAGTTAATTCAGTCATGTATTCTCAAATTATATTCTATCAATCTACAAATGTATGTGTTTGCAGGAGTGTATCCAGAGAGGAGGGGGGGGGGGGGGGAATGGGTCTGCTACCCTGCCTGCCTGTTATTTGTGTGTGATTAATTTTTCGCGCTGAGCGACCCCAAAACATATTCTTAAATTCCCGTTGCACACAATTCAGCCCCTTCAAAACACGCATAAGAAGTCATGCTTATATTTTCATGAATACTAAAATTCACGCTTGCCAATCTTAGCGCGAAATCCGCAAAAATTAATGTACAGCAAATATTTCGACTTTTACAGTACCCTCATCATACTTCACTCTTTGCCATCATACATTGTACATGTTCATGTATATGTTTGACCCATTTGAGGTAAACAGAAAACTACATAACAGTGTACATGTGTAATTCAAG